>CM076574.1:1062082161-1062259793 GCA_034641835.2 Pinus albicaulis | reverse complement strand
AATCAAGCACATCATCCCCAAAATAGGCTATCCTCCATGGTTTGCCCAGGGCTTCCCAAAAATTCCCATCAACTTATAGAGCTGAATAAGTTCTCAAAATGTTCTCAAACCACTTCCATTGGTTCCAAAATGTCTTAAATAGCCAATTTCGACTATTTTTTCATCTGAAACATCCTCCGGCTACTCTGGTTTCACCTCCATACACTGTCGGCACCCCCTGGCACTAAGGTCAAAGAAAACCTCTCTATTTAGTTTTCGACCTCTAGAAGTTATCCAAAAATTTTGAAACCTTTTTAATTAGATTCAAAATCAAATTTTCAATCAATAATGACCACTGGTTCACTGCAAATGGCCTCTAGCTCCCCTGGCTAGGCCCTACACTGTTGCTGGCAAAAGTAGGCAAAAATGGCCTCTGGAAATTAAATGAAGATTTTTAGATTTCTAATGCTCTCTATAGACTCTAAAAACTATTTCATTAGATTTAGAACATCTAAATTATCCAATTTATCCTATTGGAACTCTGGAAAAGGACTCTAACTCCCCTAGTTAGGCCTCAAACTGAATTTGTCTCATGGTGGCCCTAATGGCTCCTTCATCTTCCCTGAGGAAAAAAACTCTAAATATCACCTCCATTCAACCTGAAACCTATCCCAAAGTGTTCAGGAAGCCGAAGAGACCCAAAATTGACCAAAATTTCATCCAATTGCGTTTAATATTGAGGAAGTTATGGCGTTTGCAAGAAAAATGCCCAATGTCCCCCAAAAACCTCCTCCAAAACTACAGGAACTCTAGTTAGCACTCCAAATTAGGCAATTTTCCATAAATGTCAAGACCAGCAACATTATTGGCGGTGGCATTAAATGTCAATTTTAACCGTCCGCTCTATAACCATGGCACTAAATGTTTGGAGGGGTGATGGTCTCATATAATGGTTTATGAAACCGTTTCCACCGCGGCTAAGGTGAAGCACGTAGTTTCGGGTGGTATGGTCATGTTATATGGGGGCTAGCCCCCTTGCCACCGGTGGTTAAACCGTTAAGCCTTTAATACGTGTTGCCGCCTTTAATAATTAAGAAACATCGTTGTGGCCTAACAGTAAAACGTTAGCGCCATAACCCAGAGGTCTCTGGTTCAAACCACTAGAACTGCAAACAAATTTTTGTAACGCCTTCCAACTCCGACCTGCGGCCACGTGGAAACCTTTGGGCCTGCCACGTGGTAGCCTTCGAAGTGCCAAAACCACAATAAGTCAATCCATCAACCAATACAGCCTTGCCACATGTCAATTTGTGATAAGCCTGAATGGAATATTCCAGGGAATATTTCAGGGACTATTCTGAGGAATATTCCAAGAATATTTCTTGGAATGTTCTTTTTAAAAATTTTCCAAATCCATAAAAGTTAAACTTTGTCAATTGAAAAATGGAGTTGACTGGAGACTTCAAACCTTCATAGCTTTCACATACAATGTTGTTTTTTAGAACCATTCACGGCGCTAGAATCGCAGTGATGAGGCCTTTCCAGTCATTTAGGTTTGGCACTCTTCCGAGCACTTTGAATTTTTAGCTATCATTCTGGTCCATGATCCAATTCTGATCAAGGGGAGGTGGCCTGCCACCCCTACCACTGTTATATAAACATTATATTAAAATGGGGTGGTAGGCAGTCAAAACCCGCCACCCCCCAACGAACACATATCATATAAAACAATCAGGTTCAGGGCTCATGAGAGACCCGAGACCCCACCCCACAGCCCATGACCCAACCAAACTTAACCTCCATGTGAGCCGGAATAGGTGGGGTCGACCCGCCACTCAGGTGGTTCCACCACAAACAAACAATAAAACATTAAATGTAACCACCAACAAAAATACCGCAGCATATTTAAACTGCCAACTCGAAATTACACGTGTCATTCTACATTTAAAATAAAAATGCACCATTTTGGGGGTCAGTGAGATTGGAACCCCCAACCACCCACTACAATTTTGTTCGCCTTAGCCATTGAGCCAATGACTCATTATTGAAATTTTTTCCACCTTTATTATATAAAACCCTCTCAAACCATTCGACCGGGGTGCCAATGGAGCAGTAAACAAAGTGAACAAGAAGAACCATGATCTAGTGGAACGATGATTTGCAAGGATGGTGGAACCCTAAAGATGAGAATCTTGAGATGCTGAAAGATTCCCTGGGAGGTAAATTTTTACAGTGGCAGAACGTTATCAAGTTTATAGTCATTTTTCTCAGAATTTCATAGGGAGCACAATGGTGAAGTCAGAATCACCATATGAGCAACATAATTATAGGTGCCCTCTAGTGAGGAATATTTAAAGAATCTTTAGGAATCTAAAAGATTCCCTTCGAGGCTGAATTTTTCCAATGTCAGAATATGACTGAGTTTATACTCATTTTTCTTAGAATTTCACAAGGATAGTGATGGTGAGATGACATTTCTCATATGAGTAGCATATCTCCACTCAAACAGTGGAGAGGAATCTTTGTAGAATCATGGGGAATCTAAAAGATTCCTGAAGGTCCAGATTTTGACAGTGTCAAAATTGAACAAGTTGATAATCGATTTTACACCACTCATCTTTAGGAATTCAATGGTGCAGTCCATTTTAGTAGCTGAGATGGTTTTTGAAGAATTGTCCATTCGATATAATTATGACATTTTCTCGCTATATTTGAGCAAAATAAACAATAAATTTTAGTGCACATGCCTAAAAGTAATTTCGGTGCCTTAAAAATGGACTTATTGTTATCGATGATTATGTACATTTAACCACACCGATGCATTTTAGTTACTGGGCACTGGTGTCGTGTTATTAACCGACGTACCAGTGCGGTGTTATTAATTGATGCACCAGTGACAAAAAGCCACAAATAAAAAAAGCGCAACTTTATTTTTTAAAAGTGAAAAAAAAGAGGTAAATTGAAAAATGAGCAGCAAAATATCTTCGAAAATCTAATTTCATAAAACAATTCTTTAGATACTAAACACTTTTCATTATTTCACTATTTTTGTAAAAGTTTTCAACCAGAAATTTGCACGAGACATACCTGGAGCAAGAGAGCATGAGAGCACTATGGAGAAGCGAAATAATTTCGAACAGAACTATTTAGACAATCAGAATTCCAAGCCTCTAAGGATTCAAACCCAGTAGCATAGAATTTCAAACGATCTCGTGATTAAATTTTATTGTTTTTTCTACATTTTCTGCAGTATTTTTTACGCACTAAGTAAAAAATTTATAGTTGATGTTCATTTAAAAAAAAAAAAAAAACCCATTTTACCCTAAACCCTTCATTCTTTTTGTTTCTACCCTTGCTTCTTCCTGTTTATATGATTTCAGAGTTAGGGCTTTACATTTTATATTTATAGGGTTTGTATTGCTATATATATAGGCCTATGACATCTAACCCATGGGATGACTTGCATAGTCGGATCCCAATCCATGTTGGCCCTTGCGTGAATTTCTAAAAAAAAGAATTTTTTTAATCGGTGTGCCCTGCATAACCTAGCACACCGCGCATGTAATGTTTGATAAAAATTTTAAAAATAATTTTTTTTCTAATTCATGCACCATACGTAAAATAGGGCACCGATGCACTATTTCATTATAGCGCACCACACACGTACTGTTTGGAAAAAAAAAAAAATTATTTTGTGTTAATCGGTGCACCATGTAACATATAATGGATCGGGTCTCCTTGTTGACAAAGAGAATTGTACGGTGGTCCCCTGTTTACATAGGTCGTTTATAAGAATAGGCTGCACTGCCCCCTCCACGACACCATATGCTACAAAAACTAACACTAGACCATTTTTTATCATTTTTTCTGTGTTAATCGGTGCGGTGGTTCAGATATAACGCAATGGTGCTCCTTTTTGACATAGAGAACCGTACAGTGTTTTATACTGTTTCGGTGGTGCATTTATAAGAACACGATGCACCGACGTGAGTGTTTACAACATGGGAATCACACCGGTTTCTTGATATTTTTTTTTTACCTGAAAAGTTGATGATTTATTTATAAAATATATTAAAGAATAATATGGTACATGTTTCATATTGATAAAAAAATGGTTGAGAAGAGATCAAGTAACAAAAATACTGATAACACATCAAGAAAACCAATAAAGATGAGTTCTTCGTAATTTCTTTACAAAAACTATTATTTTTGAACTATAAGTAAGTTTAGCTAATATGTATTGTTTATTGGTATCATGCAGAGCCACAAAATTATGAATATCGATAAGATTTTTTCTGATCTAGGACCAGAAGAGTGTAAAATCTTGATGGAAAAATTGCAAAAGGATGAATCACGTGAATGAAAAAATACTATCGATCCAATATGAGTTTCTTTTTAAAATTTTGATTAATAATATACTTAAAATTATTAGATAACATGTTTGTAACAATATATTAGTTCACATATGTTTAATTTTCTACAGGGACCAACGACTCAGAAAAGGAATGTTGTTCTAAGAAAAGAAAAAAAAATAGAACATGCAAATGAAAATGAATTTCTCCTTAGCTCATCTGGAGTAGTGCTGGAGGTTAACGAAAGGGGGGGGGGGGGGGAATTTTACAAAAGTTTGAGGGATCTAGTGGAATGAATGTATAGACGATCTTTCCACTATACAAAAATAAATCCAATGATTCCAAGAACCAAATTTTATCTAAACTACAGGAAGAGTTTCTAGAGAATTGGTTAATGAATGAATGAAAAATTAATATTCCTTTAAATGTTTTTTCTAGAATTATTTATAAATATAACTTTTGTTATATCTAATTTTCATATATCAATATGAAAATTAAATATTTTATTTTCATGTTACATTTTCAGGAAGATTATGAAAATATCAAAAGATGAACAAGATGATATAAAAAATATGCCAGTAGGAATGCCCAAAAAGATGAAATCTTCATTATTCTCACCAATGTATATACACTCATTACACTTTATTTTTATTTTTGTAGATGGAAGGTGAAGAAGAAGAAAAAAATCAACTCGTGAACAAAACATTCCTCAAAATAACCCAAGTCATGGAAGTAGCTCGAGCAGTGACATTAGTTCAAGCAAAGAATAATGATCATTATGTTTAGATATCAAAGCAACACGATGTATTTTTTGAAGTATTTTTCTATGAAATCAAACATTTTGTTTAATTTAATGGACATACTGTCCCAATTGAAAGACAAAGGGATACCAATAGTTGTCCCATTTTGTATGACAAAGACTGTCTTATTCATATATATATAATAAAATATGCTTTAATTTATTCTATTGCATTCTCCATTGTCGTAGTGAAATGTAACGCCACTGATTAAATTTATGGATGGTTAAATATTATAATAAAGAGATGTGAAATTTGATGATATGATATAACAAATTAATCTGAACATCACATTCAAATGCACTAATAAAAATTTAATTGATATGAATACTCTTATAAGATATGTGTCATCTTTTGATGAATAATGAATTTAAAGAATCAAAATAGTTATGATATGATATGACAAATTAATCCAAACATCACATTCAAATGCATTAATAAAAATTTAATTGATATCAATATTGTTATAAGATATGTGTCAAATTTTGATGAATAATGAATTTTTAAAAATCACAATAATTGCACTCTACCAGGTCAATGTTTATAAAAAATAGAAAATGAACACCAGTATGTGTTAGTTAATGTAGACCGATGCATTTGTATGATACAACACAACGATGAATTTCTACGACCTATGAGCACCACACAAATACCAATACCAATTATAACTCTCGGTGTGTTTGTGCGATACTACGCACCAGTGCGTTTATGTGAGACTACTCACCAGTGTGTTTCTGCAACCTATGGGCATCGCACAAATACCAATACGAATTAGAAAAATTGGTGTGTTTGTTTGATACTGCACATCAGTGCATTTATGTGAGACTACTCATCGATGCGTTTGTGCAACCTATGGGCACCGCACAAATACCAATACAAATTAGAAAAATCGGTGTGTTTGTGTGATACTATGCACCGGTGCATTTCTATAATATTACGAACCAGTGCATGGATACGACCTATGGGCACTGCACAAATCCCACTCCCAATTAGAACGACCTGGTGTGTTGTATCACCTATAGTGCGCCTGGTGCGGTTTTAGACTTTTACGGCCCGGTGCATGCACCTTCGACCGCCTGGGCCGACCATCTAGATGACACACACTGGTGCGTTGACACCTAAGTAGCACACCGATGAAAAAACATCTGTAATAACCTCCAGCCACCAATTTTTTTTATTTGTGTTGAAATTCCATTAGAATCTCCGCTAAAACCTCTGTTACCGAAAACGAATGTTGTAGAAAATGTTTTTTTGACAATTTTGGCCAATTTTATAACACTAAAAACCTCCTTTATAACCTCTGCTAGAGGGTCTTTTCCTTGTAGTGTTTTTATGTGCTCTAACTATGTACTCAATTCCATCCTTGAACAAGTGGTACTTATTCTCATGGCGATGAAATACTACCCTCCTATCATAAAGATAAGGACTTACCAAAACAATACCTGAAATCTCAAGCAGAACTACATCAAGTTCAACTTCATCAAGAAAGTTTGAGTTGATTGCAAACCTTACAATGCACTTCCTTGTTACCTAGAATTTTTCATTCTTACATATCCATCCTAAAGGATAAGGTCTTGGATGTGTAACAGTTTCTTGATTTAACCTCTTAACCAAGTGGAACCACTATCAAATAGTGTGTCTATTTTGGTATGCTTCGAAACAACTCTAGTATGAAAGAGTTCAGTTCTCGTATCTTCATCTTGAGTTACATTATAATAACTTGAAGAACTAGTGATTGTTATGTTCTTACCTTTCAAACCCATTTTTATAATCTTGGTTTCATCTCCTGAATATGAACCTCAGTCATGTTCAATAATTGCAACAATTTTCTCCTTCTCTTTGGTTCTAAGTTTGTTTGGCTTCAATTCTGAATGGAGTTGCCAACAATGGTCGTCATCATGGTCATTTTTTGAACAATTTTTACATGTGAGTTTCTCTTTCCCTATCTTAATAGACCCATTTTTATTTCCTCTTCCATTAAACTTACCCTTCCTTTATCTTCATACTCAAGGAAACTATCACTTTTCTCATCTACACTATGTTTTCCTATTACTTCTAGACGTGTGGCTTGAATGAAAACCTCATCTAATTTTGTGGGATTGAAAATGAGAATAGTATGTCTAACATAGTTGTGTAGAACTCAAATATAATTTAACAAAGTTTCTTGAGAAGATAAATTGACACCCAAAATAAGATCTCTTCTCCTAAATTCATGAGTATAATCTTTCACACTTTTCCCTTTCAATTGTCTAGAATTATTCCAGTCCATAATGGCTTTTTGAATGTATGCTAAAGGGTGGAATTTAATTTTAATGACAATAATAAAATTATACCAAGACATTGATATATTACCGTGTTTTTTAATCTCATCTTATGTCTATTATTCCCACCATACAAGTGATGTGCCCTCCATTCTCAAGGAAGCCAACTGAATCTTTAAGTCATCCTCTTGAAGGTTATAAATTATGTAATAAACCTCCAATTGATGAATCCAATTATCCATAATCTCTGCATTCACTTCTCCATTATACATACATAGCTCAAATTTAACATCAAGTTTAAGTGAGGGTGATTTATGAGTTCCTTTTGTAGTATGTGGATGAACAGATTCAAGAGTTGTGGTGGTGGAAGATGATGAACAGGAAGGTGAAGATAGTGGTGAGGACGATGGTGGAGTGGATGGTGGCTTCCTACCATCTCGATGGCCTCATCCTCATGAAGAACCCTCTCCTCTTGGAGGCCTAGAACTTTCTCCTTGCATCCTTAAATTCCTCTCCTTATAAAGGACGTTAACCATATCAGTAACATCAAAAAATGCCTTTCTGAATGCTCTCTCATCTTCTTTCATGGTAGGTTATCCTTCATGAGACAAGCTCACTGAAGAATCAACTTCAACATGAGTATGTGTTGGTGTTGAAAAATTTGGCAACCTTGCCCTTCTTCCTCTTGACCGAACTACAGGGCTTTCAACCAGCTTCCCTTCTCCACTTTTGATTTTTAACCTTGTAAGAATGACACAAACTTGCAAACAATTAGATCCCTTCTTGCACAACAAACCTAAAGCTCTAATACCAAAAGTGATTTGAATGAAGTATGTTAGTATTATTGTGTTAAGTCCTCTTTCAGATTCTGTAAAAAATTTCTTATGTGTGCTCAAGGGTTCAAGTTCTCTTGCAAGTGATTGAGTCACATGACTAAATTTTTATGAACAATTTAACATAAAATAAATACTGAACAAAAACAAATAAAACTACAGTCCATGAACATAGGGATTTGATGAAGGAGTTCACTCCTCGGCTACATCACCTTGGTCCAACTTAGGAGTTAAGTGCCCTCCTAAGTAATGGCGATTAGTGTTAATTAAATGTGATTAACCGTTTTAATCTCCTCGCTTTAGGAGTTAAGTGCCCTCCGGTGCTTTGCTAGTCACTAGTTATGGTCATATGCATTGGCGGCTGACCCCATGGGGCTAGCCCCCTCTCCCCCCAAAGATGGACATTTCAATATATATATATATATAGTAACACATAGATGTTAAGATCTGATGCATAGGTGAAATGGTAAACGGTGTGCGTGCTGCTTGAGAGGTTGCGGGGCTGAACCTCGATGCCTTCGCCCGAACTATGAAAACTTTTTTACTCCACCATGGGGGGGGGGGCATCTGGCAGTCCGAGGCCAAGCCACGTGTCTCCTCCTCATTGGCCCACATAGAAAAAATAAGAAACTGGCACACCATAAATTCCGAACCAACCAGATGCTGCCACTTGAAAGAATGTCATTCGCTGGAGGAATTTTACCAAATTTGACCATTCCCAGTCAACATGCCACTTGAGCAGTATAGGCTGCTCACTTGGCTCCCTATCATCATTTTTTTTCTTCTTTATTAAAGCGAACAAAAATAATTTCTGGGAGCATACAAAGTCCATTTCATGTGAAACATAGTGCATTAGATTCAAAACGACAAGCACTATGTGGTTGTTCAGGTTTCGAGACATTCTGGGAACTTTGATTTTTGAGTGATAATATGAGCACCTGATCATTATGTATGGATTTTATTTTTGTTATATCCATTGTATTTTTGTGGTTATTTTTCTAGTTACAAGCATGTATTCGATCAGTAATGATGTATGGCTCTATCCATTTTTTTACCTGTAAATGAATACACAATGTATATATGGTAAAATAGACTGTATTGTAGCTTATGATGTAGCGGATAAATGCTTCTTAATGATTCTCAGATAAGTATAAGACCCACATGTTTATTTCTATTGTTTATACCTGTAGATGCAATTTTTGTGACATGTTTGACGACTAGGATGGGTCTAGATGAGTTCTTTATGATGTTATTTCCTACATACCTTTGTTTAAATGTTATTTATCATCCCATAAAGTTTCATGAAATTCTGGGAGACGACTTGTGCTGTGGGGATAAAAAGGTGGCACCAATCCCAAATTTTCAAGCACAAAACTAACCAAACCGGGCCCTGGTAGCCACCCTGCCTTGGTATGCCCATGACTATAGGCTTCTACACACTCCCTTGCCCTTACATGCCCATAACTAAGCCTCAAATTGGTCAAAACTTCATTCTCAAAGATTCCATGTTCGAGAGAATATGAAATATGATATACATTTTTTTCATTTTTTCCTTAGAGTAGCTTCTTCGTTACGACAAGTGGTTTATTAGAAATTAGGTCCAAAAAGTTCTCCCATCTAGTATATGAACATGACAAAATGGGGTGTGACATGTTATTATTGCAACAAACAATGATCTAAATGTCCACCTAAAATGATTTTTGAAAATAACCTCATATTAATAGTATTCTTTTATAGTTTTTGGGTTATGAATTTCAAATGCATTTTTTAAAGATTGGCATGTCTCTTTTTTACATGACCTGGATTAAAAACTATAAAAAAACTTCTCGTCTTCAATACTTTTATACATTCTTTAATACAAAGCTTCAAATTTGTTTTTAAATATTTTTTCATAAAAACAAAATTATTAAAAAATCATAAACAATTTCCAATATTCAATATTTTTATACAGCATTTTCATAAAATGTTTTTTTATTTACATTACTAAAGGGCACGCTAATAATTAAGAAAAAATTTCGTCTCAAAGAAGCATTTCTTTGCCTCCCACCTTGTAAATTACTAACTATTACAAATGTGAAGATACATGAAAAAATATTTCATAAGCCCATGCATTTTCCTTGACATCAAAAATTATTTACGTCTTTACTAAGGTGATAATCAAGATTCGATGTTCCCATTTCCATGTTGATCGTATCATGATCCCTCATTCCACTTGTTTATTTCAATTACTAAAGGGCACGCTAATAATTAAGAAAAAATTCCGTCTCAAAGAAGCATTTCTTTGCTTCCCACCTTGTAAATCACTAACTGAAAGAAATGTGAAGATACATGAAAAAATATTTCATAAGCCCATGCATTTTCCTTGACATAAAAAATTATTTACGTCTTTACTAAGGAGATAATCAAGATTCGATGTTCCCATTTCCATGTTGACCGTATCATGATCCCTCATTCCACTTGTTTAACCAAACCATGGTTGGCATGTGATGAGGTTAACTAACCTTTCTTAGCGGCTACAGATTTGCATTCCACCTTCCACATTGTGGCAATATCGATCAATCATAAAATAAAAGCTGACCAATTATAAAATGACATGTGATGGATATTTGTGACAACTTAAAACATATATAAAAATTAAATCAAGGGGTGAGTAAGAACAATCTAATTTCTATTTTTTTTTCAGCAGAAAAAACAACTAGTTTATATTGAGTACCAACACAATAACTTCAACCTTGTCTTTACATAGTTCCTATTACATCCCTATGAATACTGATATAAAAAAAAAAACTCCTTTATTAACCATCAATAGGGCACAATCTATAGTATAATTAGCTTAATTGATAGTTTTAGCTTATGGTTCTATTACAAAATTACAAAAATTTCCACCATCCTCCATCTAATATATCAACTATTTGAACCCAGAGAAAACGGATCAACATATTCATTTACAAAAAGATAAAACAAAGCAACGATCCGAGCTTAACTTTCTAATATTCTTTTTCACTGTATATCTTGTTCTTGGCCAAGTGAAAGTGTCTTCTTATGATGGACATAAATCCATCATTAAACTTGCTCTGTGATGAGTCTAATTCTTCATGTACAAAATAGAAGACCGCATAGTACTGAGCCAAGCATTTTAACTTCCCTTTATCTTTTTATGATCTATTCGTGGCCCAGTGAGAGGGTCTTCTTGTTATAAGACACGTCTCATCTCCCTTTCTTATCCTTTCTTGTACCACCAGTCAAAACAATCTTCTGCATTTTCATATGAAGGCACCACTAAATTGAGCTTGCTGCAAATGATAATGAGAACCCTCTTAGTGAATAAAAAATTATAAAATAATTTTTTATTATCTTCAGCTTCATTTCAGCAAAGGCTACAAATTCTGGGACTGTTATACCCTCTCCGTTGTACGTTGTTCCAAGTTAGGTTTTTATCCCACCGGGTAAGCTAGAAGAAGATTGCCATTTTATTTTGTGCCTTATTTTTCCATACCTTCTTAATCCATCTGGGTGTCACTCCCTGTACTTTCACTACAACATAAAGGGGGGTTTTAAGACAATTTTTGGGTAAATTGTCTTAACTTGACATAAAGGAGAATTTGTATATTGTCTTAAATATTGTCTTTAAGCAGGTGTCTCAAATTAAATTGTCTTAAAATTAAATTGTCTTAAAATATTGTCTCTATAAAGACAATATATAACAAAAGCATTTTGTCTCTCCAGAGACAATTTCATTTTTGTCTCTCCAAAGACACCTTCATTTTTGTCTCTCTAAAGACAGTTCATTTATTGTCTCTTATGAGACAATTTAAGTTGTCTCTCCAAAGACAATAATTGGAATTACAGACATATTGTCTTTATGGAGACAATGTCTTTAATCCTATCTCTCGTCTCTCTAGAGACAATATAAAACAATGAATCCATAAAAAATATCTCACCATTAAAATAAATCAATATAAAAAATATTTAATTAAAGAAATCTACAATATCTTTGAATAATTCATGTTAGAGTACAGTGGAATCGAACCACCAACCTCTTGCATGGCGTGTGCTCTACCATTGAGCTAGCACCCTTTAAAGAATTGTATAATAGGCATTGATTTTTCAAAAATGTTCAACACATAATGGCATAATCCTTGTAAAATATATAATCATGCAAGCCCCCTATTTTTTAACTTAATAAAAACATAACACAATGGAGTTAGCTTTTTAGCTTAATAAAAAAAATAGCTCAATGGAGTTAGCTCACTATGACATCGTTGTAGCTTGACTTGCACAAAAAAGCTAATAATAAACAATAATCTACAAACAAATTAATCTAGCCATACAAAGAAAATTAACTATAATTTGCACAAGCAATACAACCACCACCCAAAGAGCTACACCGGCTTGCTAGTAGGCACTGATCAACATGTATGATCTACGACTCGATTCAAATTTCAGAACTTCATAGTCTTGAGTCCATGCACACACACGCATGAATTAAGACAACATAACCCGAGAAACAAATAATACTAATTAACTACTTGTAAGTAAAACTTACAACAAATAACAATAACTAATAGCTTCACTATTTCTACGACAAATAACTTATAATAGGCAAGTTATTTCTTGAAAACTAACTTATAATAGGTATTGTCAAATTTTAGAAAAAAAATTTGAAGCGAAAAAATATATAAAAGATTGTTGCTTGTTGCTTATGACCATGAAACCAAGTTTTCCATGCTCTTTTGATAGGAAGCTTAAGTTGATCCATACAATATCGAGTCGATATGAGCTGAGACCCAAGCATCGGTATCTCCACTACAACATTTTCAATAAACCAATAATATATCATATAATCAAACTTTTACTTGTAACGAGAGAAAAAAAATCAAGGTGTTGGACGGTGCGGAGTTAGCTAAGTTTAGTATGGCAATGCTTGCATACATATATACCCATATGCAAAGGCTTCTGCTATGAGTTTTTGATATATCGAGAGCACGAGTGCTGGGGAATCCTTCTAGTTGTCAAAGAGGGTGTAACTGCTAAATTTGAATTATTCAAAACTATATATAAATCGTTGAGTTTGGGTTAACAAATTTCTTGCTTGCAGGGAGCCCATTGCAAAATTTTCCACCTTGAGTTGCATGGAGTGCGTTTTGAACATATGGTCTGTTATAATATTTGATTGCATATTTATCCAGACACAGATCATAGGATGATCGTGATGTTGTACTCAACATCCTTTTTAACTATGAAAGGTGAAACAATACATATTATATGGTGGAAACATCATGAGAATTATATGAAATTTGTAACATTTTATAATCAAATATTCAAAATATTTCTAGACTATAAATAATGAACTTAACTTATTTTAATTTACTGTATTGTGAGTGTGTTATTACTTACAGGATTTGTTGTGCTTGTGGTAGCATTTACCTAGCACTTGGGTGTGTAGAGACTGTACTTATAAAAAACTTACAAACCATAAAAGTTAGAACATAAGCATGCATAAAGGAGAAGGAGAACTAGAAAAACATATTGAAAAGCATAACCTGAGGACGAGGAGAAGCACAACCGTTCACCATTAATTAAACGAGAGGATCATTCACCATTCCAAGTTCCTGCAAACATGAGATATATTTATAACAAATTCATATATTTCAATAATTGAACAGAGGACAATTCACCATTCAAAATAATTCAACTGATTATTGAAGAGTGGGACCCTCTCTTCTATGACACCCATTAAGGGGATAATTATCAATAGATGGGACATATAACATACCCATTTGCATTATTTATCCTATTCATTGAATCCAAAATATACAACAAGGCTTACGTGGCTAAATTTGGGATTGAAAGGAAAGATCGAAACAAAGAAAAGGAATTGGTCGATGGATTCAAAGCAACGAGTTTCTATCATTTGTCAAGAACAAAGGGAGCTCTAAAGAACTAATTTACTACATTTATCACAAGGAGTAATCCATTTGAAAATGTAAATGTACTCATTGATATGAGTACTATGAAGCTTATTGCATGTTGATCATATTTTGGTTTTGAAAATCTAAAATTGCAGTACGCTTGCACCTCAATTTTTTTCCACAAGTTCCCAACTTCTCAATAGCAAAAAGACCATTTGTACTACTATTTGGAGCATGTGCTTGAAGAGGAGCGTTTTCAACATGTCATTTTCAGAACTTTCACAAGAACCAATATTCATTTAATTTAGATCTCCATGTCCCCAATGAGTCAAATTAATCAAGGTTTCAAATCATCCTCCCTTGAGGACTTTTCCGAGATATATTCACTTCTAGCTTTTACACTTTGATTAGGACTCCTCTTACCTACTATTTGACCCGAGTCCCTTTTATTCTACTACTTATTTGAAAAGCTATAATTTGAAATTTGAACTTTAGTCTCACCAACTTAATTTAGAAGAATCCTTTTTTTGCATTAATATGATGCTTTGAGCATCAATTTCATGCTAACCTTCCAAAGCTGTAGCATTGAGAAGAATATGCTTATTCTATCAAAATGCGAATCCGAACTCTAGTTGGTATCCAATATTGATTTTCTCAAAAATATGTTCTTATGCCATCATCGTACTTCTCAAAGCATGCTCGAACAACATGTTCATTTTTTTTAAATATAGGACTACCCTGACAATATAGTGAATTTGAAGCATTCATGTACACAAAAATAGTTGACCTGGTTCAAATATTCCTTTTCTACTCATGTGGACATAGCCATGCAACCAACTATTACAGGTATGCACATTGAACATGTAAGCTTTAGCACGTGGGTCATAAATAAAATGTGTGACATGCATAGCTCTATCCATTAATTTTCCACAGTTATCAGACACATCATAAACATGAGGACCCTTAAGATACATCAGATATGATCCATGATTTTTTTTGTTCCAGCTTTCAGTGGACCTATCATCTAGGAGAGGATAACAAGGTTCTTTTCCTTGGGAGACCTTCCATATTCCATCTCATCAATGATCATTTTGGCATGCCATTCATGTTCAAAGATACAATTATGTTCATTTCTTCCAACAACATCTAGGGTTCTATCACAATTTCTACTAGTCATTTGGCTAACTGGTTGTTTTTCAAAGGTATCAAAAACAGAGCCTTGAGATGTATTCCCTTCGTGTCAAATTTCCAATTGTATTCATCCACTTGAGTTACTGATCTCTGTGCATTTTTATTTGAACGCCTATTCCACAGTTCATCAAGAAACTATCAAGTTAATCATTCCTAAGATCTCCAACATGGTTCTTAGGATATTATATCCCTATACATCAAATTACTTCATATGTAGGTAGCTACATTTTTTTCTCTAAGGGTTACTTGTGCAAAACCATTTTATTTTAGGGATTTTTATTCGAAGAAAATTTTGACTTACTCTTCTTTCAAAACTTAATGCTAAAATTATCCTCCGTTTCAATATCCCTTCAATTTCCTCATTTGAGATACCCTTTGTTTCGAGGCATAACAATCATTACAAAGCATTTTGATCGATACTGTACCCCAACAATGAAGAATGAAATGAAAGTGCTAATGATTACCTTCATACTTGAAAATTTTTTGTGCAAAAATTGAACTAGAAACCCAATGTAGGAGGTTCGATGAATTCGAGATAATGATTTGGTTTCATTCTTTACAAGATACCTCGATGTAGTAGATATTCCCGAGCTATTTCCTCACGAATGATAATCTTCGTGTTGTTCCTAATTCTTTGACAATGGAGAATGCATTTCTTCTGCAGTGAGTGGATCCAATATTTGAGAAAGAAACGAAGTTGAACGATTGTTTTATACATATTATATCGGAAGGAACATGGGTAGCAACATCCGAGAGGTTTTGAATCTCAGCAAGGTCTTTCCTGTTTGATTCCAAGGGAAAATCTTCTCCCCTTCAAGAAGATGACATTCCCTTTATTGATGGGGCGTACTATGGAAAAACTATTCATGAATTCAAGGACACTGTTAAAAAGGTGGGAGTTGTCATTGAGTTTGGAAAACATAATTTTTTATCATCATATACAAATGCATCAAGATTTTAACGCTATTAAAAGGCTGTATAAGTATCTACAGGCTTCAAAATGGAAGCCTCATGAGAGCACGGTGTTAAAAATTTGGATTCCAAATGATAGTTGGCATGATGCAAGTTCATGTGTTGTCCATGATGTGAATGGCATTTTCAAAAAAAGGCTAAAGGTATTGGAAGGCTGGTATGATGAACCATTTCTACTTGGATTCTTCTCCAAATCTTTGGGTGTACCCCTGACCATCCACGAATGGAAGACTATCAGCTCCTGTGGCGGGGAATGGGCGGGGAATTCCGGGCATCGTATATTAAAATCAAAATGTTGTTTGGTGTGGAAGCATATTGTACAAAATTGGTCATCTTCCTCCTCTCATATAAAGCAATATCTTAAAACCGATGGTCATTTGTAAAGTGCCCGGTATGCACGAGATGATGGAGATATTCGTGTTTGTATGGGAGACAAAGCATTTGTCCCCGATGACTTACAACCGACGGGAATTGTTCAAAAAAATATTCAGCAGATTAAATTTTAGTTGGCGTACGAATCCCTCTAATCTGAAATACCTCTGGATGTGTTGTTTTCAATTTATAATAATCTTGGAGTTAAAAAATCTATCACAAGTGGTGAGCGAGAATAGAGATATCTCGCTCCAGAGAGTATGCCTTTGGAAAAGTCGACGACGGGGGAGGGGATATTGGGGATGGGATTGTACAAAATACTTATTGCATATCCGGCAAAGCCATCCTTCAAAATTCGAGGCGATAAGAGACATCGGCTTGTGAAAGGGCTTCGGATTGTCCGGACCTATGGAGTGAATGAACCACTCGTTGTGCGATGATTCGTGTTATTGGCAAGAGAAGCTGGTGAAGCGAGAGAATATTCAAGTGAAAACAACGAGAATGGTGCGATGGGAAAAGGAAAAGAAGCGTTTACTCCTACAAACACTCGATCCTCACAATAAAAAGGAAATGATGTTATTTGCCACTACTTTTGCTGAGGTAGTCTCGGATGGTGCATTAGTAGAATTTTCCTGATCTAGTGGCGGGACTATTTGAGATAATTAAAGATGGATGTTTTTGTAAATTTTAACTTGGAAACAATGGATTTCATTCTTCTTAGGAAGAATTTTCGGTTGTTTATGGAGGACAAGCTCTTTCTTTATATATTTCTGAAAAAGGAGGCTTCGACTCGGAATCATCTACATCTGCGGTTACATTGCGCAAGAGGAAGGGTGGCCCGAGAGAAAGAGGAGTCTCTAACGTTCGTGAAAGTTTGGGCGTGGTCATTTCAACCGCATTCAACTTTCGGGGAGCGGAAGGTCACTTGGTTCTTCAAGTTAAAGGATAACATATCGTAATGTGAAAACATCCATCAATATCAATGCATTCCAAATCAGATAATCAGATGAATTAGACATTGTGAACGCTGATGTGGTTGCTTTCACGGAAATTTGATGCCCTATATTTGTACTTCTAAAAATTTTGGATGAGTTTGGCCCAAGTAGTTGGACTGTTCCATTTCAGTCGAAATGGAGAAGTTGTTTTATTGACATATAAGAAACGAGATGCATGAAAAACCGAAATGATTTTGACTGGAAAACTTCATGAACGCGTCAAAAATGCAGGCTTATGAGCAATCTTATGGATCTTGTTTTTTGGAATTGTCACTATCACTATAACTTTGGGGCCTAAGACTTCTCCTCCTCGAGAATTTTTATGTGGATTCAAATTTTATCTCGGAATCTGATTGCATCTTGATATCGATCGCCCCTACCACTATACATATGGGCCTACTACCTATTCTCTTTGGGAATCTTTAAGTGGATTCAGATTCCATTCCAAAATCTAACCACTCCCACTATACCGCTAGGCCTGCTACATGTCCTCCGAACCCATATTTATATATACTCGAATGGACTGTAATAGACAAAAATTCAAGTAGTATTAAACCTTAAATCTCTTGATTTTGCACAATTTCACATCAATATGATGACCCATTGAAATGCCACGTGACAGCCTACCTCCCTACTTAGTTATGTCGATTATAGGAAAGTGTTTATAAATCTAGCTACTTAGTTATGTTATTATAGGAAAGTGTTTATAAATCTAGCTACTTAGTTATGTTTATTATATGAAAGTGTTTATAAAGCGTACCTTCAACCACATATTCTTGCAAAATGCAGATCTGATATTTCTCTCAATGTCAACGCAAAGGGAGCAAAGAATATTGTGGAATTCGCAAACGATGTCGTAAACTTCAAATCCTTCTGCATGTTTCCGAGTTTTAAGTAGACAAATTCCGATCCTACATGAAACTATATATCGTGGCTTTAATCGATAAAGCAGGTGATATGTACTAAAATTATAAATAAAATATATAATCATGAACAAATTATATATATATATATATATATATATATATATATATATATATTTCGGAACTAAGCTAAGCGATATTTCTTAATGCACAAAAGCTTACGTTGCCGGACGTGGAAGTGGAAAAAATAAAACGAGAGGCCCTGTGAAGATTCTAGAAACGAGTACCGGTGACAATGGCTACTGAGGACGAAAGTGGTATACCTCTCCATTTAGATATTGATGAAGAATTTGGTTTAATAGAGAAAACGAGTAGCAAAAATACATATGAAATCCTCAACTACCGGAGCGAAAGCAAAGGTTTCTGTCAAATATACCGAAGGTTGAACATCTCATAGAATTGGGTTTGAAAAGGTTAGTTTCGACCCTTTGAACTCTATTGCTTGCATAGATATCATTCCGAATATATATATATATATATATATATATATATATATATATATATATATATATCTCGACAACCATTAGTAATTTGAGAAATGGCTGGCAATCTATTAGCACGTAATTCAATATTCGTCACACCATAATTTCCATGGGAAAAAAGTCGACAATACCCGTAATTTCGTTGAAGATTGATAAAGATGTAGCACTCATTATTTCTTGTTACCAAAATATGAAAATTCTAAGGTTTCAAGGTATTTCTAAGGTTGCAAAGCAGCAGTGAGCCATTATTCCACCTTTTTGGCTTTTTGGTTTGCCTAGGATAAACTACGCGCGAAGCATTCAAATGAGTTGTTCGGGATCTCCTAGCTTACATGCGAGGGCAGAAGCTTCACTCTATGAATTTGCTCATGTACATGGCACCAATTGCTGCGATGTTGTTGCTTCTTGTTACTCTTTTTTGTGGACGATAATGTATTAGCTATTACTATTGAAAAAAGCCAGGAAAACCCCTTTATCATATTAATAAGCCAGAGAAAACCCCTTTATCATATTCTTGCTGCTTGGAAACATGACCATGGCTTATCTTGTGAATTTAACCAAATTTCTTGTTACAAAACATACGAGCTCTCTCACATTGCAGGTTTTAGGAAATGCCAAGGTCGCGGTTGCAGTTGTTATTTCGGTCCTAATAGATAATAGTCTGCAATCCTCTATATTCCTCCAAAAACACTGCCGCTCCTTATACGAAGCATATATGTTAACTAAGTAAACCCTCCTTTTATATCCTCTTAGATGTCCCAATAGCATAATGCCCCATTAAATCTGAAAGCCTTAAATGAAGCCCAAGTGAGATCCCACATTGCAGCTAGTCCGCCCAAGAGTCCCTCTACATCCGTAGCAACCAAATGCTTGTCGGGCTCCAATCTATTTTTACGCTTTGTGGATTCCAACATTGTGGCAATATTGATCAATAATAAAATAAAAGCTGACCAATTATAAAATGACATGTGATGGTTATTTGTGACAGATTAAAACATATATAAAAATTAAATCAAGGTTATAAAGTGGTTTACTAACCTTGTTAGAAATAATATATACAGAGACTCAATCATGAAAGAATACACAGTTATCTTTCTTGAAATGGATGATGTAAGGGCACAAGATTGTGGTCCCATTGTGACGCCTTGGAATGAATTGCGTCCATAAACTACTTTTTCTCAATCATTAATTAAAAATTTAACACTATGTAGAGATGGTTGTAAATTTGATATAGTAAATTAAATTTATTTTCTTAAAACACAAATCGACTTTATTAATTATTTGTTTGTTGTTTCGTTAGTATTTTTTAATTATCCGCTTGAATTTCTCTTTGTGTCTTGGTATTATATTTCATTTTCAAACACAATACCCGATCAAACGAGAATCAAATGGAAAATACGCGAATTAAGTTTACATTTCTTAAAATGATTTTGGGCCAAAATTAGAATAAATTTTGTGTACAATCTGTCATTAATGTGATATCAACCTAGTTTTCTACAAAGCTAGCGTTTGAGGTCAAACTGCATCGATATGGAAAATATTCTTTGATTTTTTTTTAAAGTGAAGCTTATGTGATCCCTGATTCATAGTAATTTGAAAGAAATTTTTCTTTCAAAATAAGATAGAATATTGTAGAAGCTTTTTTTATCAATTCAGTGTGATTTATCATCGGATCAAGGTAACGAGCTTAAAACTATTAGTATAAGGCAAAAAGACATTAAATACCATGTTCACATGTAATATCCCAAGGATCAAAATTTTAAACACATCACACAACACAACAAACATAAGAAATTGAAGCTCAATTGTGAATCCTAAATGGATTCACCACATAAACATTACCGCGGGGTTTTCGTCTCCGGGATCAATAAAAGAGCTGGGCGAGGCCAGGTTCTCAACCCAAACATAATAAGATAAAATAATATAGAATGCCCTAAATGCCTAACTTCTCTCCCTTTTTATAGGCTTGATGGGTCAATACCAACAAGAAATACCATGGGTCAATACCATGGGTCAATACCATGGGAAAATACCATCAAGAAATACCATGGGGAAATACCATGGGTTAAAACCACGAGTCAATTCTATCCACTTTGATGGGATCAAGAAAGGGAATATTACAAATCCTCCCGCCCAAAGATTGCTTGTCCTCAAGCGATCCACTTCTATCCACAACGAAGCATTTGTACATTAATACCGAGGATCCCATACAATCCGATGTGCCCTCCACGTTGAATGATCCCGAATGGATCCTTCAATACACGGATCCCCAAGAAATCCTTTGGCCAATCATTTCCCCAATGGATTCTCCTGGATCCCAATGCCACCTGAATCCTGGGACCTGTGGGTTATGGTACCATTTCAACCCTCCATCGGTGTCCACACCAAAGGGCCCAAGCTGCAATATGCCCTCGGCTATGAGTATCCTCCCCTCAAAATGCATGATTCGCTCCTCATTTGATTCTCCTTGAGTGTATTCATCCTGGACCTCTTCACATGTGAGGATGAGTTGTCCATCCTTTCTGGTTGTCAAACATGGAGGTGCTGGTGATCGTTGTCTATACCTGATTGCCCATACCCTTTATGGATGTCCTCCATTGTATTTATAGATTCAACTACCACATCATCGGGAGGAATTGCATCCTTCCTTTCGTCATGTACTTTTTTCAAGTTGACTGATCGGCTTGTCCCGCAAGTTTCTCTCGAAGAGCATGGTGTTGTTGTTCACCATTTGTATTTGATATGCTCGAGATCCTTTATAGGTCCTCTCCCGAAAACCAGCGAACCCATCAATGGATGAATCCCCATGATCTGAAGAAGTCTCTAATTTTATTATCCTTGTTGCCTCCTTATTGTCACGGACATGAATGGTCAAGTGCCCAAACTCCCTTGCATACAAAGCATAAGCCTTTCCTCCTTAGTTCATTCTTGCTTTGTCTCCAAAAATCTTTGTTAGTTCCTCCTTGGTTAACTTCTTTCTAAGTAGTTTGATGCTCTGTTTGATCAACCCCTCAACTAGTTCATAAGCGACAGGTGATGCAATTAGCTCCTTCCTCCAAATGGCCAACAATTTGGATCTCAATTGTTCGCAGATGGCCCTATCTTCTCCTAAGATCGGAGACATGATCTTTTTTCATGTCCGTTTTTTGATGTAGTTTGGATGAGATGTTGTAATTCCATTGCAGAAGTATTGGAGCATTTGAAGGATTAAATCATCACACTCTAGATCCGAGCATAATCATACCAAATCTGAATTTCGCCATGCGTTCCAAAATTGTGCGCTCTGGAAAAAAAGTAAGAATGGTGGTGTTGTGTTGTCCAACCCTTGGAGTGCTTCTACCATTACCCGAAAAAGTCCTCCTCATGATGTCATCATTGTAGGGCAATAGTGGTGCTTGTTAAGGCTATGATTTTTCTTGAGACAAGAAGCGACGGTGAGTCTAACATTTTCACAAGAATGCTCCAAGAACCTAGGTTGTATCAAAGCAAGCATGGATGGCTTCAAGGCCCAGACTTGACCCTTCCCATTCGATTTATCTATCATGCTCAAAGTCGCATTTAATCTGTCTATCCGTAGGAGAACATCTTTTGACTTTGTACCTCGCAATTTGGATCCAAGTTCGAAGAGAAACTTGCTTGTTACATCTTCCTTCCGGATATCTTTTCACTGCTGAAGAATAACATGGACCTTTCGAGAGAAAGGCCTATCGCTCTGTTCTTGCTTCGATTTGTATGTTGTTGACATCTTTGATCCACGAAGTATTGTAGCCCAAAGAATCGGTCGATATATCATTATGTTGATTCTTGTGGCGTTTCAAAAACAAAATGATGACATTGGCATCAATGGATCTCAATACTTAGCTATTGAGAAACCCGAGAATGATCCCTGTCTAGCAATAGCTTCCCAACCTTTCAACAATGACCATATTTGCAAGAAAGACATGAATAAATATCATGGGTACATTCATAATATTCCATACAAATGAATAAATATCATGGGTACATTTATTCATAAGAGGCCATATACAAGCTAAAAATGATTTTTTTTTTATCATGCCTTCAAATATTTTCACAAATTTAACCCACGAGACATATAAATGATTTTCCCTTCACTTATATCTCCCAATAAAATAATTTACTTGCAAAATAAAAAATCAAACTAGGGTGATAAATATCACCGAAGTGAGAAATATCGGCTAGGGTGAAAAAATAAATTTCACGAAGTTCCTTACGTAAAAATTCTCGGGCTCGCGGGATGCACGACTACGATACCATCTGTAATATCCCAAGGATCAAAATTTTAAACACATCACACAACACAACAAACATAAGAAATTGAAGCTCAATTGTGAATCCCTGAATGGATTCACCACATAAACATTACCGCGGGGTTTTCGTCCCCGGGATCAATAAAAGAAGCTGGCTAGGCCAGGTTCTCAACCCAAACATAATAAGATAAAATAATCTAGAATGCCCTAAATGCCTAGCTTCTCTCCCTTTTTATAGGCTTGATGGGTCAATACCAACAAGAAATACCATGGGTCAATACCATGGGAAAATACCATCAAGAAATACCATGGGGAAATACCATGGGTTAAAACCACGTGTCAATTCTATCCACTTTGACGGGATCAAGAAAGGGAATATTACATCACATAATATTGGGAAACAAAGTAAGTAATTTGATAGAATTTTTTCAGTAAAAATCGCATGAGATAGAACATTGTGGATGCTTTTCTAATCAACCAATTTCTAATTTTGAGAAATCAGATCAAAGCGATTAGCTTAAAACTATTGATATAAGACAAAAAGACATTATATAGCATGCTCATAGAACATTGAGAAACAAAATAAATAATTTAATAAAATTCGTTAAATAAAAATCAGATGAGATAGAACATTGCAAATATTTTTAAAATCAACCGAGTGTAAGAACTAAATGATAAATCAGATCAAAGCTTTAAACTTAAAACTATGGGCATCAGACAAAAAAACGTTATATACTATGCTCACAGAACATTGGGAAACAAAATAAGCATTTTATTTTTATTTTGTTGCTGCCAGAACCCAAACTTGCAACAAATTTTCAAACCTGTGTCTGCATATCTTTGATATCTGATCTACAAAAAAAAAAGATCAAATCGAAGGAAGGTGACAAAAAATTATCTTTTATTTAGACCTGGAGGGGATTTATTTTCATTGAATAGGATTTTAATGGAATAGAAGAAGAATGCGACCTCAACGGCATACATTGAGATTTGCTGTCCAAATATAGTTTACTGTGGTTGTTGTGAGCACTCAGCTGGAAGTTGATAATTGAATCTTGCATGATCTTTGCAGTAATCGTATATGAGATAATTACTGAGAACCCACTGTAGTTGTCCTTGCTGGGCATAGTTCAAGCTGTTTTGATTCCACCAGTTAGTGGCCCAACACTGGGTGGTGCTGCCATTTCCATTCCATTCACAGACGTCAGCTTTGAAATTCATGTAGGAAGCCACAAAGGGTGAGTATCACCAATCTATTTTCACTCGCCCCCCTTGAGTTGCCCACTGGTCTCCATTCCATATGCTCGAGAACACTCTCATTGCCTGCTCATTGGGATATGGCACGCCTATGTTTTCATTGTTTGCAAACACTCTGATTGGCAAACCACTCTATTTGCAGTGACATTATAACCTGTACATTTGTATATAAATAAGTAAATCTGTGAATATGATTTAAACATAATACCAGAATAATTGGTGAGCGCAAGCTGCAATTCCTGGCCATTGTTCAATACCCAAGCGTTGTTATCGCCCCATGTTACATCGATATCACTGTAAATGTCTGCGTAAACTGTAGAAGATATAGCTGTGCAGATAATTGCAATCAAAATGAAATGGAAACTGAGAGCGCTGGATAATGGTGAACGGTGTAATCGAATCCCTCGGCTTCATAGAACAAGGAGCAGGGATTGAACCTGGTTATTCGAACGGCATCCCGAGGCTTTAAATGCTGCTTCAATTCATATTCACTGCCGCGTGGAGCAGGGACCGAAGAAACGTCCACTGAAATGCGCGTTTCCAATACACACAGCCCGTTGGATGTAGAACTGTCACGCAGTTTAGCCGTGTTTGGGACTCATGACTCATATTCCCCTCCCCAGTGGCCATCAACTGGAAGGCACCAGAGTGTGAGCGCAGAGAAGTACCCCTTGTCAATTTCGACACAAATATCTTCTACCGAAAACGAACGAGAATTTCGTATAGAAATTTGGTGTCACCCAGCTTAGGCGTGTCGTCGTCATTTTCGTATTAATAATAATTTATTTATTTATATTAAAAAGTAAACATAATATTAAATCTCGAGGAATATTATAAACCTTCGGGAATAATAAATTGAAGGGATTAACACTAAAAATCCAAGGGATTATAAAAGTAGGGGAGTAATATTAAACCCATGGGATTAATATTATAAACCCTAAGATAAATAATATAAAATCTAAAATAAACATGGTTGACCATATTTTATCATGAATGATTTTCATATTGAGACATTCTTTGTCACAAATGTGACATTTGACCATGGTTGATTTTCATGTTGAGACAATTTTTGTTGCAATGTGACACTGGACAACGGTTACGCATGGTTAACCATAATTATAAATCTAATGGATTTATATTAAACCCTATGATTAATATTAAGAATGTGATAGATAATATTATGTCGTGGGAATATGAACCCTTAGATTCATAAACTCGATGGCTTGATATTATACACCCAAGGGATTAATTATAAAACGCCAAGGTAATATAAACCATGGTAAATAATATTAAATCCAAGGGACTAATATTATAAACCCAAGGTATATAAATCCTAAGATAAATATTATAAACCCAAGGGTATTAAGCCCAAGGGGTAAATATTATAAACTTAAGGTATATAAACCCTTAGATAAAAATTATAAACCCTAAAATAAACATGCTTGACCATGGTTAACCATGGTTGATTTTCATATTGACACAATCTTTGTCACAATGTGACGTTGGAGTATGGTTGACCATGATCGATTTTCATATTAAGACAACCATTGTCATAATGTGATGGTGGACAATGGTTGACCATGGTAGATTTTCATATTGAGACAATATTTGTCTCAATGTGACATTGGACCATGGTTGACCATGGAAGACCATGGTCTTCATAACGTGACGTTGGACCAAGAGACAATATTTGTCACAATCTGATGTTCGAACATGGTTGACCATGGAAAACCATGGTTTTGACAATGTGACGTTGGACTAAGAGACAAACTTTGTCACAATGTGATTTGGAACATGATTGACCATGGTTGAGTTTCATATTAAGGAAATCCTTGTCACAATGCAATATTGGATCATGGTTGACCATGATTGATTCTAATGTCAAGACAATCTTTGTCAGAATGTGACATTGGACCATGGTCGTCTTTAGTTGATTCTCATATTAAAGACAATAATTGTCACAATGTGACATTCGAGCAAAGTTGATCATGAATGTCCATGGTTCGCGATGGTTGACGATGGCTTATTTTCATATTGAGACAATATTTGTCACAATGTTACATTGGACCATTGTTGACCATGATTATAGACCTAAGGAAAGTATATCAAACCCTAGGATTAATATTAAAAACCCTATGAATAATATTACAACCTAGGAACGCCCATGGGGTGTAGCTCAATTGAAAATCACCTTGTTATGAAGTCATATATAAAGTAAGAGATTCAAAATTCAAATCCCTACGAGTTAGATCAACAAAAAAAATATTATACCCTAGGAATATGAATCCATAGATTAATAAATCCAAGGGATTGATATTATAAACTCAAAGGAATGTGCTTGACCATGCTCGACCACGTGCAACAATGTCACAATGTGACAATGGACAATGGTTGCGCATGGTTGACTATGATTATAAACCCAAGGGATTTATATTAAAACCTAGGATTAATATTATAAAGCTCATGAATAATATTATACCCTACGAATATCAAATCTTAGATTAATAACCAACCATATTGATATTATAAACCCAAGGGATTAAGTCAAAAACCCCAAGGTATTATAAACTGAAGGAAATAATATTAAACCGAAGGGATTAATATTATAAAATCAAGGTATATGAACCCTAAGATAAATTTAATAAACCCAAGGGATAAATATTATAAACCCAAGGTATATAAGCTCTAAGATAAATATTATAAACCCTAAAATAATGAAGGTTCACCATGGTCGACCATGATTGATTTTCATATTGACATAATCTTTGTCACAATGTGACGTTGGAGTATGGTTGACCATGATTGAATTTCATATTGAGATCAATTTTGTCACAATGCGACATTAGACAATGTTTGACCATGATTGATTTTCATATTGAGACAATCTTTGTCAGAATGTGATGTTAGAACATGGTTGAGTGGCTTTGGTCCATGGTTACGCATGATTGACCATGATTATAAGGCCAAGGAGTTTATATTAAACCCTAGGATTAATATTGTAAACCTTATGGATAATATTATACTCTAGGAATTTGAACCCTTAGATTGATAAACCTAAGGGATGAATAAACCCAAGGTATATAAACACTAAGATAAATATTGTAAACCCTAAAATAAACATGGTTCACCATGGTCAACCACAGTTGATTTTCATATTGACACATTTTTTGTCACAATGTGACGTTGGACTATGGTTGACCATGATTTATTTTCATATTTAGATACCCTTTGCCACAATGCAATGTTGAATAATGGTTGACCATGGTTGATTTCCATATTGAAACAATCTTTGTCAAAATCCAACGTTAGACTATGGTTGAGTGACATTAGACCATGATTGCGTATGGTTGACCATGATTACAAGCACAAGGGATTTATATTAAATCCTAGGATTAACATTATAAACCTTATCAATAATATTATACCCTAGGAATATGAACCCTTAGACTCATAAACCCAAGGGATTGATATTATAAACACAAGGGATTAATATTATAAACATAATGTATATAACACTAAGGGATTAATACTAAAAACCCATGGGAATATTATTAAACTCAAGGGATAGATATTATAAACCCAAGGTAATTGAAATCTAAGAGAAATATTATAAACCCTAAAATTAACATGGTTTACTATGGTAGACAACAGTTTATTTTCATATTGACACAATCTTTGTCATAATGCGACATTGGAGTATAGTTGACCATGATTGATTTTCATACTGAGAAAACCTTTGTCACAATGCAACATTGGACAATGGTTGACCATGGTTGATTTTCATATCGAGACAATATTTGTCACAATATGACATTGGACCATGGTTGAGTGACATTGGACCATGATTGCACATGGTTGATCCAGGTGGCTCTAAAGACTCTCATAAGCCAAAGTGGGCTCAGAATAGGTTAGAAATAAAATTAGTCCCAAACGAGAACCAAGTCATAGTGCTCGTCTCCCTAATTCCAACAATGTGAAAGACACTCAAATCCGAGCTCGTATGGTTGAGTTATTCACAATAAAAGTTAAAGTCAACCTTGGCCAAGTGGCATGGTTAAGGAGGCTACAAATTGACTGAGATCGCTGCATGTAATATGGCTCACGAGAATGAGCGAATTTGTTGGATAGTTAATTTTTCCAATAACTATTATAAATCGGCGAAAATTTTTAATCCCCCTAAACCCCCCCTTCCCCCCCTCCCCATATAAAAATCAAAAATATATTATCGATGGGGGGGGGGAGGCTACCACCCTCGCCACTCCTGACACCCTTATATAAATATTGTGTTAAAAACAGGGTGGCAGGTGGGAAAAACCCGCCACCCCCCAATAAATACATATCATATAAAAAAATCGGGTTCGGTGCTCGTGGGAGACATGGGACCCCACCCCATGGCCCACAACCCAACCACACTTAACTTCCATGTGAATCGAAACCAACAGGGTTTCAACCCGTCTGGCTCGGTGGGGCTAGACCACCACCCGCCACTCGAGCTATTCCATAACAAACAAACAATAAAACGTTAAATGTAACCACCAACTAAAATATCGTGGCATATTTAAACTTCCAACTCCAAATTGCACGCACCATTCCATATATAAAATAACAATGTACCATTTTAGGGGTCAGTGGGATTGGAACGCTCGGCCACTCATGTCAAATATTCCTGCCTTAGCCATCAAGCCAATGAGGTATTATTGAAAATTATGCCACCTATATTATATAAAACCATCTCAAACCATTCAACCGGGAGGTTTATGGAGCTGTGAACAAAGCAGACAAGCAGAACTTGGAGGGAGGAACCACAATCCAGTGGAACCATGATTTGAAGGGACAACAAAACCCTATACCTGAGAATCTCCAGATGCCTAAAGATTCCCTCGGAGTTAAATTTTTGTAGTGGCAGGATGTTATCAATTTTAAGTCATTTTTTCTCAGAATTTTGAAAGGAGTGCAATGGTGAAGTTAGATTCGCCATATGAGTAGCATATTGCAGGTGCATCACAGTTAGGAATATTTGAAGAATATTGAGGAATCTAAAAGATTCGCTTGGACGATGAATTTTTCCAGTGTCAGAATATGGCCGATTTTATACTATTTTTTCTTAGAATTTCGCAAGGATCATGATGGTGAGATAAAATTTATCATATGAGTAGCAGATCTCCTGTCAACCAGTGGAGAGGAATCTTTGTGGAATCATGGGGAATCTAAAAGATTCCCGAATGCCCAGATTTTGATGGTGTCACAATTGGACAAGTTGACAGTCGATTTTACACCATGTATCGCTAGGAATTTAGGGGTGTAGTCAATTTCAGCACGCAAGATTTTCATTTTTCGGCCATCTTCGAAAGTGGAGGTATATGATGCAGTTATGTTTTTCTGTTCTTCTGATTTGATGAGATGATGCTTTTATTGTTGAGATCCCTGATTAACATTATGTTGAGGCATAATTTTTTCTACATTATTGTGAGATTTCATTAGCTTGTCATGCTGAAGGGAAAACCCATTTGAGTGAGAGTTTCTGTAGGGAAAACGTCTCATGGAGTGACACACCACTATTGTTGAGTGTAATTGTCCTTGTAATGACAAAGGAAATTCCATTTACATCATAATCATTATCAACAGTTAATGAAGCGCCCTCCACTCTCTTGACATGGTGTCTAGAGATGTAACCCACACTAGGTGAACACCATTATCAATGTGTTGTGTTCTTGATTTTTTTATCGTCATTATGTTTCCTGTCATTTAAGAATGCACATGTGGTTTTATACTCTTTTAAATGCAATTCTACAAACATCATAAAAGTAATTTTCTTGGTTAATTCCGATAGCTGAAGAGATCTAGATCAAGTTTGGTATCACAATGGTCTTCTCGTTGATGTGAATTGTGAGTGTGAAAAATTGAATGTTAAACAATGGAGGATGAAAAAGAGATGTGTGAGGCCTTCCTTAGGATGTTAAAAAGGGTGGACATTATGTATTAAGCTTATGACGAGAGAATAGTGGAATGAGAGAAAGAAATAACATAGGACGATGCTCCATCTACGCCCTCGATTCAACGTGCATCTTCTTCATCATCTTCTCATCATTTGAATGAGGATATCAACTAGAGCCTTCAAGAAGAGAACTTTGAATTAAAGAGGCTTCGTCGAGAAGAAAAAGAGGAGAAGCGGAGATTGCAGCTTCAGTTGCGAGCTACCGAGGAGGCCTTGAAAGGATTGAAGCACAAGGACCAGAGCATTCACTCAAAGGATGTTGTATCAAGGAGGCTTCTATGAGAAGGGAAAGAGGAGAAGCAGAAATTACAGCTTCAAATATGAACCACGAAAGAGGCCTTGGAGGAGTTGAAGTGTAATGAAGGCTTAAAAATGCCATCATCACCTGTTTTAGAATTGACAGCTTAGGTAAACAATGTTGATCATTATTCAGTTTCATCTTCACATGATGTTATTTCTATTGGAAATGTGGAGGTACCCATTACAGGAACTAACATGTGACTCCTTACCAATATGTGGTATAAAGGAGGAGGACCTGGTGTTAAGGGCTAAGGCATGATTCATCCATTGGAGTTCGTGCAAAGACCTCAATTCGCAGGTTTCGGATACACCAAAGAAGAATGCTCAAATGTATCAAAAGCTTCCAAGACATTGTTGAAACTGTTGAGGAAAGAGAATGACGAGAGCACATCACCATCATCCCATGATATTGAACATTGTAGTAGAAGAGTTTAGGCAAGATCTCATCGCCATAATTGCACCAAAGACATCCAGGAGAGGTATAACAAGTCTCAGTATCCTAAATTTCATTTTGATTACAAGAATGTTAATAATGAATGAAAATAATGGCATATAAAACTCTATAGTATTTGTGGCTTACATAAGCATGGCGTTGCTAAGTTCTCGAAGAGACTGGTAGCACAAAAGAGGATGAGGTGCCAAAGGAATTCTCCACGTCAGGGAAGGAAGCGAGTTAAGCAGGTCTAAAGGAAGAATACTTTTTGCAGTCATTCTAACAGAGGTGGTCATCAAAGAGCCACGTCTTAGAGGCTCCATCCAAATCAACATCTTATGGATAGAGCTCCCATGTAGAAACCAATTAGTGAAGATGTTTGAAAAGCAAATATGCCATGTAGTTGTTGGTCCACATGTTTGAGTAAGTGATGTTTTTACTATACACGATAGTTTGTCATGGAATCACTTTGTAAATCATGCATTGCAACATAATGTAACAGTGATGATGTGTTTTCCATCACTTGTTAAAGTAACGATGATGGTTTGGCCTTGTATTGATAGTTAGGGTAATTTTTCTATTCTGATGTAAAATTGACCACGGAGTATGTGTTATAAACTCATGGAAAGTATGGGGATGCTTGAGTCATAACTGGTCATGTAATTTAGCATGAAATTTGAAACAATTGTACTGCACGTTTGTAGAGGATGCAGGCGTCAGCTGATCAATATGGCTCTGAAGAAAAAAGGTGAAGGAGAAAGAAGGGTGACCTATTAGGACACTTGTCATGCATATAATGTACAAAATAGTTCCAGATTATGTTAGGGAGGAATGATCCAGGTGGCTCCAAAAATTCTTAAAAGGAAAAGAGGGCTTAGAGGTAAAAAATCAAAGCGGTCATATTGTTCCCAAACCGAAACCCGATTGTAGTGCTCGTCGCCCTAATTCCAACAGTGTGAACGAAACTCAAATCCGAGCTGATATGGTTCAGTTATTCACGGTAAAATTTCAGGTCAAACTTGGCCAAGTGGCATGGTTAAGGAAGCTACAAATTGACTAGGACCGACACACAAAATCAGGCTCCCAGGAATGAGTGAATTTGTTGGATAGGTAATTTGCCTAATAACCCTTATAAATCAGCAAAAAAATTTAATCCCCCACACCCATATAAAAATAAAAAATATATTATGGGGGGGCAAGGGGGGGGTGGTGATCTGAAAATGGTAGAGATAACTTGTATGTATTTCAATAACCTACCACTCAGTTTAAATTAAAATGATCTAGCTTGAACTTGACTTTTTGCGGAATTTTGGCTTGAAAGTGGTGTATGTTTTTTTTTACTGTTCATGTATCTTAATTTTATTTCTTCTTGCTGTAATTTAACATGTATTACAGCAACATAATTCAGCAATAAAACCATTAAACACAATAGCAATATAATATAGGAGTTCGCCCGAAATCTCATGGGCTACATCTCCTTTGAGTCTTGTCAACTAGACTCGACTCTTTGGGATTAAAGTATTTGTTCTTTTACAAGTTTCATGCTTAATACCAATGAATAAAAAAATGATTCAAAGGACTGAGAATACCATTTAACATCCCTCAAATTGCTTTCCAAATTCTGCAAACAGCTTTAGGCTCCTGCTAACACATTTCCTTCTGTCGGTGCACTAAGCTTCTCTAAGCTTATAAATGGCACAAACTCCCTCAGAATTCTGTTTAAATCATTGAAACCACTAATTTTGTATCCAAAAAACATCAGACACCAAATTTCAACTGATAAATTGCTTAAATCAAGCACAACATCCCCAAAATAGGCTATCCTCCATGGTTTGCCCAGGGCTGCCCAAAACTTCCCATCAACTTATCGAGCTAAAGAAGTTCTAAAAATGTTCTAAAACCACTTCCATTGGTTCCAAAATGTATAAAATATCCAATTTCGACTATTTTTTTCATCTGAAACGGCCTTTGGCTGCTCCGGTTTCGCCTCCATACACTGTCGGCACTCCCTGGCACTAAGGTCAAAGTAAACCTCTTTGCTAATTTTTCGACCTCTAGAAGTTATCCAAACTTTATAAAACCTCTGTCATTAGATTCAGAATCATATTTTCAGTCAATAATGACCACTGGTTCGCTGCAAATTGTCTCTAGCTCCCTTGGCTAGGCCCTACACTACCGCTAGCAAAAGCAGGAAAAAATCACATCTGGAACTTAAATGAAGCTTTTCGGCTTTCTAATGCTCTCTACAGGCTTTGAAAACCATTTCATCAGATTTATAACATCCTAATTATCCAATTTAGCCTATTGGAACTCTGGAAAAGGACTCTAACTCCCCTGGTTAGGCCTCAAACTAAATTTGTCTCATGGTGGCCTTGATGGCTCCTTCATCTTCCCTGAAGCAAAAACCTCTGAATATCACCTCCATCCGACCTGAAACATGTCCCAAAGTTTTTAGGAGGTCTAAGAGACCGAAAATTGACCAAAATTTCATCCAATTACGTTCAATATTGAGGAAGTTATGGCTTCTGCAAGAAAAATTCCCAATGTCCCCCAAAAACCTCCTCCAAAACTAGAGGAACTCCAGTTAGCGCTCCAAGTTAGGAAATTCTCCATAAATATTGGGACCGGCGGCATAATTGGCGGTGGAATTAAATTTCAAGTTTAACCATTGAGTGGGGTGGTCACATGGTGACCGCCACCCAAGCCACCGGATCCGCCGCTTTATAACCATGGCATTAAATGTTTGAAGGGGTGTTGGTCTCGTATAATGGTTTATGAAACAGTTTCCACCGTGGTTAAGGTGAAGCACCCAGTTTCAGGCGGTATGGTCATGTTATATGGGGGCTGGCCCTCTTGCCACCGGTGGTTAAAGAGTTAAGCCTTTATTACGTGTTGCCTCCGTTAACAATTAAGAAACATTGTTATGGCCTAACGGTAAGACGTTAGCACCATAACCTAGATGTCTCGGGTTCAAACCACTAAAACTGCAAACAAATTTTTGTAACGGCTTCCAACTCCGTCCTGGGGCCACGTGACGGCCTCTAGGCCTACCACGTGGCAACCCACGATTGGCCAAAACCATAATAAGTCAATCCATCAATCAATACAGGCTTGCCACATGTAAACTTGTGATAAGCCTGAATGGAATATTCCAAGGAAAAATCCAAGGAATATTTTAGGAATATTCTTTTTTTAATTTTTCCAAATCCATAAAAGTCAAACTTGGTTAACTGAAAAATGGAGTTTACTGGAGACTTCAAACATTCATAGCTTTCACATACAATGTCGGTTTTGAGAACCATTCACAGCGTCAGAATCGCAGCAACAAGGCCTTTCCGGTCGTTCAGGTTTGGCACTCTTCTGAGCACTTTGAATTTTGAGCTATCATTCTGGTCCATGATCTAGTTCTGATCAGACCTCCCAAATGAGAAGCTTTTGGACCCCAAAAGCGCTCTGGAATACTGAAACTAATATGTACAGTGAATAAGAATACTAGACCCTCTTCTCTTTAGCCCCCAAACACTTGCCTTGCATGGCTAGATACTTTGAACCACAACTAGAAAGCAATTCACACTTCCCTTCCTCAATGCTTATGCTCTTGTCAAGAGCTGTCTTTCTCATACTCTCTCAGAAAATTTCTGGCGAGAAATTTGCACAAGTAAATTGTACACCAGTGCCTTGATCAATGATCCAAGGTGACTCAAACAAATGAGATATTACAACATAAAATACATGCATAAAACCGAAATTTACATATGTACAAAGTGAGTATGTCTTACTATGTTAAGAAGTCCATCCAATTCTTACCAAGCCACCTCCATGGCAACTTTTGCTGCTGCAACTCTTCCTCATGTGAATCTTCCATTTTCACATCAATAATGGAATCCATAGTTCCACTTGTGCCAATGTTTCTGTCCTCTTGCTGCATGTTCTTTAGACGACTAGTTGGATGCAAAGTCCAACAATGGGAGACAACATGTCCCCTCTTTTGGAAAAATGTGCAAAACTCATGCACCTTCTTTGAAAGTTGTCTTTGCCTCATCTTCTTCCTGTATGCTTTCTTCCTCATCCAGCATCTCGATACAACATGGTTAAATCCACCATAATATGTACAACAAAACTTTCTTCCATTTAAGCATGTAAAATTATCATGCCTTGCATAAACACAAACAAATTTATCATGAGAATATTTATACCTCTTGTACTGCTTTGAATGTTCATCCTTTTTTCCTTCTTGAGGAGATGAACTAGTAGAGGCTACAGGTTTCATTTGCAGACTAACATCATCGTTCTTGTCTTGAAAACTGTATGAACTTGCATGCTCGCCATAAGCTGCATGTCTACCATCTTCTTGCTGCAACAAAGGCTTAAAGCAATGGCAATCATATTTGAAACAAATTTGACATATTTGCGTCTTAGAACTTGAAATAAATGTTCTCTTTGAAATAGCCTCACATGCTTTCATGGCTTTGGAGTCTTCGCCATTAAATTTCACATAACCAAGACCAAGATTCTTGGGTCGTTCCCCAACAAGAACAATTTCAACCATGTCTTGTGCATGCTTACATAATCCTGCATTCATAGCCCATTTTAATCATTAATTTTGACCCTATTCCCCTTCTATGTTTTTCGAAAGAACCAACACATCTTTCTAATGAGGAAACTGAAGACAAATTATAATGGATTACCTCTTCCTCACACATTTTCTTGGTCAAAGCCTCTTGGGCTTGATGGAGTTTGCCTCTTCATATCATGAAATCTTTGAATAATCTCTTCCTTCTCTTCCTTCATGTCAAAAAACTGTTCATAAAGTTCAGTTCTTTCTCTTTTATCCTCAAATAGAATCTGCACCATGTCCTTAAATATAATAAATTCATGCTTCATTTCATCATCGAAGAATCTTGTGAAGGAGGAAACTTCACTTGTAGAAGTTGTCATTATGATGTCAATGAACAAAAGGAACTTCAAAAAAATTTCTCAAATATTTCAAAACAAATGAAAAAGCTTTTTAACCAAATGGTTGTAGAGACAAACTCTTATTCAAGCAGCCAAACAAAAAAACAAACTCCATGAGCTTCTTAACAAACAAACATAAAGAGGGTTTGTTCCAAAAGTGACCTTGAGGTCCTTTGGGGTAAGGAATATGCCTTAATGCATTTTCTTCCTTTTTTTCCTCTCCAAGACTTAGCTAATCAATACCTATCCCCAAAAATCAAGCAAACTCAAACAACAATCACTTTGCAAACAATAAAACTGTCAATCTTTTACACTGTTTAAACACCTTTCAAGCTATACTATCAAACAACCAAATGCTCTGTCAAGAATCCTTATCTGAAAATGGTTAGGATAACTTGTTTGTATTTCAATAACCTACCACTCAGTTTAAATTAAAATGATCTAGCTTGAACTTGACGTTTTGCTGAATTTTGGCTTGAAAGTGGTGTATGTTTTTTTTTACTGTTTATGTGTCCTAAGTTTATTTGTTCTTGCTGTAATTTAATATGTATTACAGCAACATAATTCAGAAATAAAACCATTAAACACAACAGCAATATAATATAGGAGTTCACCTGAAATCTCGTTTGCTACATCTCCTTTAAGTCTTGTCAACTAGACTTAACTCTTTGGGATTAAAGTATTTGTTCTTTTACAAGTTTCATGCTTAACACCAATTAATACAAAAATGATTCAAAGGGCTGAGAATACCATTTAAAATCCCTCTAATGGTTGTCCAAATTCTACAAATAGCTTTAGGCTCCTGTTAACACATTTCCTTTTGTCGATGCACTAAGCTTCTCTGAGCTTCTAAATGGTACAAACTCCCTCAGAATTTTGTTTAAATCACTTAAAACACTATTTTTGTATCCAAAAAACATCAGACACCAAATTTCAACTAATAAATTTCTCAAAATGAAAATGGCGCGTGTATGGAGTGTTTTCCAGCACCAATCAACTTACAGTCGCGCCAATACACTGCTTTTCTCTTCTGCTCCTTGGTGGCTCTGTTGCTGCTCTCCAGGGAGGCTTATGCATGCTGGCTCCGATACCATGAGAAGAATTGAAACACTCAAACGAAAACTGGAGCAGAGAATTGCTCTTCTCAAGATTACGAATAGATTAAATAGATTACATTGGAAACATCAGCAATAAATAACTAGAGATAAACTCGACTAAACTAGACTAAACTTGGACACTTGGACTGACGGATCTGACACCTAGAAAGTGGTTGAGATTACGTTCTTTAACAGGATAAACTACTGCCAGAGCATTCAAATGAGTTGTTCAGGATCTCCTGCTTACATCTGAGGCAGAGAAGCTTCACTCTATGAATTTGCTCATGTACATGGCACCAATTGCTGCGATGTTGTTGCTTCTTGTTACTCTTTTTGTGGACGGTAATGTATTAGCTATTCCTATTGAAAAATCCAGAGAAAACCCCTTTATCATATTAATAAGCCAGAGAAAACCCCTTTATCATATTCTTGCTGCTTGGAAACATGACCATGGCTTATCTTGTGAATTTAACCAAATTTCTTGTTACAAAACATACGAGCGCTCTCACATTGCAGGTTTTAGGAAATGCCAAGGTCGCGGTTGCAGTTGTTATTTCGGTCCTAATCTTCAAAAACCGAGTAACTGTCATGGGCATGACAGGCTTTGTAATCACAATCATTGGTGTGATTTTATACAGTGAAGCAAAGAAGAGATTCAAGGCACCGCATTAGTCTTTGTATTCATTTTATTCACGGGTTGCAAAATTGTAAATATACAGAGTTATGTTTATCAAATAAATGCAAACTCGGCTTGAGGGAGCTTAAGATTTTGCATTGTTGTCAGCCTTTCATTTCTTTGGATTTTTTAAATTTTTAATAGCCAATCATGAATGGTGACTTACAAACTTGATATTTTGACACGATTAGGAGACTTAGGTTCATTGTTTAATAATTTTTTATTCACTTTGAATTCCAACTTGTTTCTTCATTCACATAAGCTTTGATGCGAAGTCTTGTAAAAATGAGAGTTGGAAGCTACAAACAGGTGCCTAGGCACCTCTAATTATAGCAGAAAAGAATCTCACATATCTCTGAGATTCTCGGGCTAAATTGCAGGAAGGAAGTTCAGATCAACTCTGAGATTGCAGTGTGAGATTGAGGTCCAGTTTGGGTCCAAAAAGCAGAGAAGTTTCAACAAATAAGGGCTAACATACTTCAGTATTGAATCTACTTACCTCTCAAGGACCTGCGATACGAAACAATATCTGAAGATAAGGACACCTCTGAAATAAGGATCATAGTGGGTAATTGTAAAGGAAATACATCAAAGTGTTAAGGATCACACAGTGAAGAAGAAAACAAAAGAACAGTACTTGATGGGTCTATCATATTCAGGCTAGGTCTGCACTCTTACCTGTGCAATCATAGTAGAGGCCGAAGGCTGTTTCACGAGTGTAACATTTTGGTCTCGGGCTATCATTAAGAGCAAGAGAGTGCTGGAAGGAGGCCGAAGGGAGGAGAATCTTCGACCGAAGAATAGGAGACTAGTGGAGTCCATAAGGACTAAGTCAAGAGCTAAGGAATATAGAGACCGATATTCTTCAAGTAACATTGCTAGACAGTGCAGGGAAGAAAGGACCGAAGTATGAAGGCTGAGGAAAGAAAAAGACATTGACAAGGTCTTGGAGGCATACAAAGGTCAAGAGTCTAGGTCATGGTAATGGTAGTTGTCACTTCCCACTCTTAGCATATCACTATAAATAGGTTCCTAGGCACCTCACATTAAAGCAAAAAATAATCTAGCATATCTTTGAGAATCTCAGTCTAAATTGCAGGAAGGAAGTTCAGATCCACTCTGAGATTGTAGTGCGAGCTTGAGGTCCAGTTTGGGTACAAAAACGAAGGACAGTTCAGCAAAAAAGGGTTAACATACTTGTGTTGAATCTACTTACCTCTGAAGGACTTGCAATACGAAATAGTATCCGAAGATAAGGAAGGACTCCTCTGCAATAAGCATCACAATGCGTAAGTGTAAAGGAAATACAAATAAGTGTTAAGGGTCATACAGCGAAGTGTTAAGGATCATATGGCAAAGTTTTAAGGGTCACGTAGCGAAGAAGAAGATAATAAAATAGTGCTTGAAGGGTTTATCATATTCGGACTAAGTCTGTACTCTTACCTCTGCAATCAAGTAGAGGTCGAAGGTTGTTTCAGGAGTGTAGTAGTTTGGTCTAAGGATATCATTAAGAGAAAGAGAGTGTTCGAAGGCGGCCGAAGGAGGGACACTCTTGGACCGAAGAATAGGAGACTAGTGGAGGCTCCCTGATCAAATCCTAAGCTATAACAAACCATAAAGATGCTTGCGAAAGTTAATCTATTGGGTTTCATGCCTGCCAATTTCATTTAAAAAACAAAAAAACAAACTCCTTACACTGCTCACTTTGTGCATAACCTGCAAGCATTACATTCCAATAAACCACACCTCTTTTAGGAATTTCATCAAACAGTTTCCATGCATCTCTGTTAAAATACCACATTTTTCATACATGTTGATAAAATTATTCCCCACAAACATGTTTGAATGAAACCCGGTTTTAATTATGTAAGAATGGACCTGACCTCCCTCTTCTATGGATTTTGAAACTGAATAATCGCTCCATCATCTTTTCCCGTTGAAGTCTCATGGCTTCAATATTTTCCTGAGTCGAACTCTCCAATGCATATATGTAACGATAAGAGAGTTTTTGGCTCCCTCCTCCACTATTTCTATGGATGATAGAGTTTTTGGCTCCCTACTCCAGCTATGCTTTACTGTGTTGTTCACAAAATGTTATCCCTGTCTCATTTGCCGGCCAATCCTTGGCCATACCCTGTTAAAATTTAAGTTGAGTGGGAAAATTAAATTCAAATGTGTTCAAATTTAAGTGTTTGGTCGTACCCTCTTAAAATGTGGTGGAGTGGGAAATGACCTAAATGCATTTTAATTACAAGTTAAAAACTTTTGCCATAATGTAAAAAAAATTATTTGAATAGAAGAAATATTTTAATTTTTTTTAAGCTATTTAAATATTATAAATATTTTAATATTTTTAAAAAGAAAGGTAGAAATAATGTTGAATTTGCAAGTCATTTTGTCTTCTCAACTTTTATTATTATTTTTATTGTATATGATGAGTATATATATATATATATATCTTAACTTTCAGATTTACCAAAGTGTTTAGAGGGATCAAATATCTTTTCACTCTAAAAGAGTTTTGCACCTTAAGATATTTTGTCCCTTCCTCTTGGTGTTTGGTAGATCCAAATTTAAGATGGATCTAGATTGGTTTAATTATTAATTATAGTTATAATTATTATTATTATTATTATTATTATTATTATTATTAAGAAGACATTACAACATCTCTACCATGAGAAAGGAATTCAGCTATAGACAAACCTTAGAGGCTCGTGGAAAAATTGCAAGCAGAGAAAGGGATGTGGAGTTTAAGACTAGAGCAAGGTGTATTTTTGACGAAGATTGAATGGGTTGTGAACAATGTCAGGGTCTGATATTCTTGTCAAAATACAAAATAAGTATGATAACCATGTGTTTTTTATCCACATGATATATATTTTTAAGTATAAAAATGGCCGCCATGATAAACCCTTTGAAGACACACAACTACTCATCAAATATGTTTTCCAGATAAGATGTTGGTTTCTTACTATCAGGCCCAACTGAAGGAGTTGGTGGATTATGCATTGGAGTACGGTTTTTTCAACAAATATGGGCTAGTCCCAAAGATTTTATCCATTCTTATTTGGAAGTCAAATCGAAAAGTCACCATGTCATGGTTTCTAGGCCTACCAAGTCTTTGGAAAAGCAAAGATAATGATTTGATAGGGTAGTGATCTAGCGATTCGGAGGCCCTAACCCCTGCTCCAATTGTGTGTTGTTCTGGTTTTCTATTTTCAGCTAGCCCGAGGCCTGAGGCCGTTTGTCGAGGGCTACAAAACTCTTCTTGGGGTTCTCTGGCTTCGAATTGGTTTCCCTTTCATCCCAAAGATCAAAGGAAGACATACAATGTGTTATGACTTTCTCGGGGTTTTCAAAAGTTTCATAAGTTACAACTTTATCCAATTTTTTTTCTTGCTTGCATTTCATCTCAAGTGTCATTGGCCTCGCCCTCCTTCAGAAACCTATTGAAGGAGAGCCTTGCCCCGATGACAGAGGAAGGTCGAATTGATGTTGAGAATGGTGTTTGGGTTTTCAAGGAGAAACCCTCTTGCAAACAAGAATGAGTTGGATGGTTGAGGGTGTCATTTGGATGTATATATATTAGGAATTGTTGTATGATTTTAAGGAATTGTTTACTACAATGGGAAATAGTGACATAGCAATCATATGTTAAATGACCTCTCCTTGGAAGGCTTTAGCAAGAGATGGTGTAAGGCTTGACACAACATTACTTATCAACTATGATGACATGGCTATGCAAATGCAAAGTAAATGGTTTAGTCCATCTCATAGTACATTAACAATGTCACCCAATTACTTAGCACACCATAGAATAACATGCATTCCCTCACTATGCAAGTTGGCCTTTATTTTTAGAATATTAGGAGTTGGAGGGTAAGCATGATGAGTTTGTCATTTCTAAAGACGATTCTATCATAAGGATAAGTACTTTAATATTGACCACTCACTTCTTATCATTCCCACACCATAAAAAAACCCTAAAAATGTCATTCTTAAAATCTCTTGTGTAGTTTCCTAATGTCATTCAAGTAGAATCTCGCAATTACTTATGTCAGTAATGGTGCGATCATTTTTGTATTCTCTTAAAGGAACTATTTCTAGATATGCACCCCATCAAACATAAATCATCAAGTCAAAATGAATGTAAATGAATGAATAAGAGGGTGTGTCAACGAGTGTCAACGAGTATCAGGCGTGCCAATGACAAGGCATGTTAGGGAATGCTAGGGCATGTCAAGAAGTGTCAGGGTGTGCTAACATGTGCCAGATAGTGCCAATGCATGCCAATACATGCCATGTGTTAAGGCATGACAAGATGTGCCTCGTGTTACTGTATGCGAACACGTGTCAAGGAGTGCCATACGACAAAAGGGAACACCAAGTTAAAATGCAAATAAATGAACACATACGAGGGTTAATAATTCAGGAACTTACCTTTACATGAGGGGGCACTAGACATACCAACACTAGTGCCAATACATGACAAAGGCGAAGTGCTAGTGTGTCTTAAGTGCCAAATCATTATCTATTACTTCTCTCTTAATTGTGACGATTGATCTCAAATAAATTTTATCTTAAACCAGGCCAAGGTATTATAGGGAATCCAAATACATGCCAAGAATTGTCAAGTGCCACCAAAAGCCAATATGTTCCAGGGAGTTATAGGGCATGCTATGGAGTTCCAAGTAATCTAAGGAGGGAGTGACAAGATATGTTAGATAGTTCCAAGGCATGCTAGAGTGTTAGGGAAGCATACCGAGATGTGCCAAGCGCCAATGTGTGTTAAGTGTTAGCAAGTTCCAAGGAAACACAAGGGATAACTATGTCAAAATGCATGTAAATGAATGAATAAGAGTGTGTGACAGGGAGTTTCAGCGAGTTCCAGGTGTGTTAAGGAGGGAGTGCCATGGTATGCTAGGCAGCTCTAAGTCATGCTAGTGTGCTTGAGTGGAATGTGACCAAGATGTGCTAGGTGTCAAAGTGTGCCAACACATGCTAGGAAGTGTTAGGGAGTCTTAGGGACACATAAGGGAGCAGTAGGTGAAAATAACGTGTGAAAATGAATGATTACAATATCGTGACAGGAAGTGTTAGTGACTCCCAAGTGTGCTAAGGACAGAGTGACAAGGTATGTTAGGCAGTGATAACACATGCTAGAGGCCAGGGAAACATGCCAAGATGTGTCAAGTTCTAGGGTGTGCTAATGCATGTTAAGGAGTGTTATGGAGTGCCAGGGAAGAACAAGGGAGCACTAGTTTCAAATGCATGGAAATGAATGAATAAGAGTGTGTGACAATGATTGTTAGTGAGTTTCGAGTGTGCTAAGGAGGGAGCGACAAGGTATGTTAGGTAGTGCCAAGGAATGCTACAGTTCCAGTGTGACATGCCAATATGTGCCAAGTGTTAGGGTGTGCCAATGTGTGCTAGGGAGTGTTAGGGAGTGCCACGGAAACACAAGGGAGAACTAGTTCAAAATGCATGGAAATTAACAGATAAGAGTGTGTGATAAGGAGTGTCAATAAGTTCCAAGTGTGCCAAGGCATCTATGGGAATGGTAAGGTGCGTTCGAGAGTTCCAAAGCATGCCAAGGAATGCAGGGGATGTTAACATGTGCCACATAGTGCCAAGGGATTGTTAGACATTCTAGGTGTTATGGCATGTCAAGATGTAAACTATGTTTCTTAATTGTTTTATGGCCACGGTTGGACGTGAGCCTTGACTTGGTAACTTGTTAAGTGGGATGAGTTAATATTGGACATGAGTATTGTAATATGAGTTATAAGCCATTATTAGGTGAAAAAGGCATATTCTAGTTGTATTAAATGAAAATTGGTCAAGTTATTTTAGTGAAGGCAGGACTTGTTTGGGTTCCCAAGTCTAAAAAAATAAGGGAATTTATGAGGACATGATAATTGAGTGCCAAGGTGTGCCAATGAATGAAAATTTGTGCTAACACATGCCAAATAGTGTCAATGCATGCTGAGGAGTGTTGGGGGGTGCCATGGCATCACAAGGGAGAACTACTTCAAAGTGCATGGAAACAGATGAATAAGAGTGTTTGCCAGGGAGTGTCAGTGAATTCCAGGTGTTCCATGGACGAAGTTTATTAGAAGAATTTCATAATAGGACTTGCAGGAGGCAAGCCTACTATTGCGATAAGGGGATGGAAAAGGCAGTTTCAAACAAAGGGAGACTTTGGGCTAGACACAACACTATTTTTTCAATGACTTGGTTGGGTTCCCAAGTCACAAAAAAAGTAAGGCTATCTATGAGGGCATGACAACTAGGGAGTGCCAAGGTGTGAAGGGAATCCAAGGAAGTGTTCGCACAAGCTAGAGAGTTCCAAGGCATGTTATTCATTCCAAGATGTGCTAGGTGCTAGGGTGTGGCGCCGACACATGCTAGGGAGTGCAAGGTAAACAGAAGGGAGGCCTAGTTTCAATTGCATGGAAATGAATGAATAAGAGTGTGCGATAGGGAGTGTTAACAAGTTCTAGGTGTGCTAAGGAGGGAGTGAAAAGGTATGCTAGTCAGTTCCAAGGCATGATTTAATGCTAGGAAAGCATGCCAAGATGTGCCAAGTTCCAGGGTGTGCCAATGTGTGCCAGGGAGTGTTAGGGAGTGCTAGAGAAACACAAGAGAGAATTATTTCATAATGCATGTAAATGAAAGAATATGAGTGTGTGGGAGGGAGTTTCAACAAGTTCCAAGTGTGCTAAGGAGGAGTGACAAGGCATGCTTGGCAATGCTAAGGAATGCTAGAGTGTTAGGGCAGAATGTAGCCAAGATGTTCTGACACGTGCAAGGAAGCGTTAACTGGGAGTGTCAAGGAAACACAAGGGAGCACTACGTCAAAATGCATGGAAATGAGAAAATAAGAGTTTGTGATTGGAAGTGTCAGTGCGTTCCAGATGTGCTAAGGAGGGAGTGAAAAGGTATTCTAGGCAGTGTTAAGGCATGCTAGAGGCCAAGGTGACATGCCAAGATCTCCTAGGTGATAGGGTGTACCAACACATGCCAGGGAGTGTTAAGGAATGCTATGGAAACACAAGGGAGCACTAGGTAAAAGTGCATGGAAATGAATGAATAAGAGTTCATGACTGAGAGTGTCAATGAGATATAGGTGTGCTAAGGAGAGAGTGACAAGGTATGCTAGGTAGTTCCAAGGAATGCTAGAGTGCTAGGGTGACATGCCAAGATGTGTTAGGTGTTAGGGTGTGCGAATGTGTGTTAGAGAGTGTTAAGGAGTGTCAGGGAAAATCAAGGAAGAACTAGATCAAAATGCATGGAAATGAATGAATAAGAGTGTGTGAAAGGGAGTGTCAATAATTTGTAGGTGTGTTAAGGAGGGAGTGACAAGGTTATATGTTAGGTAGTGCCAAGGTATGCTAAAATACCAAGGTGTGTCAGGAAGTGTTGGGCTATGTTAGGGAGTGTAAAAGCATGCCAAGGAATGTAGGGGATGCTAACACATGCCAGATAGTGCTAAGGCATTTAAGACATGCTAGGTGCTATGGCATGTCAATATGTAAATTGTGTTGCTTAGTTTTTTTACGACCAGAGTTGGATGTGATGAACCTTGTCTTGGTAACTTGTTAAGTGGGATGAGTTGAGATTGGACATGAATAGCTGTTTGGTCAATCTAGTGTGTCCTAAATTGCTACATTAATTTGTCAATCCGAGATTCGTAAGCTGACAAAGTGTGGCGCACTATATGTGCAAGATAACCTATCTCTTACTTTTTGTCGTTTTTGGGTTTTTTATTTGTCTTGGGGGTTTTTATCTTGGTTGGTTTCCTAATGTGAGATGGAAATTCTAAAAGACAAGTATGGATATAAATGTTCAAGGCAATGATGTCCTTTATAATGATTTCCCAAACTTCAAACTTCAAAAGGGTTTTAAAACATGCAATGACAAAATTAATTTCTAAAAGAAAATGAAAATGTGCCACTATACTAGTCAAACAAACAGTGAACTATTGATCATGAAACCCATTACCCTTGCTGCTGTCTAAATACAAAAGAAAATGTGCTCAAAGAAATCCAAGAATTGCAAGCAAAGTAAAGCTAAAATAAAATTACATCAACTCATATTCTGACCCCTCACCATTAGTCTCGCTATGGCTTTCGGAGGTAACTGATAATGACATGAGCAATTTAATATCTAACTTGCAGTCTTTCTTCTCTACTAGTTCTTTCAACTATGTTAGTAGAAGTGCTTTGAGTTTTATCACCTGTTCTCTTTATTCTACTTCTTTTTGATGTACTGCCTTCAGGGGTTTCTTGGGGTTCTTCAAAGAAATTTCTAATTAAAAACTGCTCCCAGGTGTCCTTTTTCTCTTTTAATTGTTTTTCTATCAAGATTTTCATGAGACCATGGTGATACAAATGTGGTTCTATGTCCCCCAGATGCTTTTGGACGGTTACAAACATCTTTTTCAAAATGTTTAGTAAAAAGTATGGCAGATTGAGGGTTTGGTTGTCTAGGAAATTCATCAACAGTCGGGTATGATACATGTACATTGATCCAAAACGTCCCTCACAGGTGATAAACTTTTGAATAATCAACAGTAAACTGGCCCACTCTTCTTTTAAAGCATGAACAGGAATTCCCTTTTTGAAAATGGTGACATCCATACCTGGGTTACGTAGGATCACTCTCCAGGCTTCCTCGCCAATGCTCTTGTTCTTGAACCAACGTTCACCTTCTTGAGGGAGTTCTGTAGTAGCTGCTATGGATGCCTCAGTCACTGCAAATTTGAGGTCCCCAATTTCTACCTCCAGACCGTTGAAAGACCTCGCAAAAGCTTTTGTTACCTCCTTATTGTAGCCTTTAAAATTTTGAATAAACCAAAGCCATTTTGCCTTTTTCAATATGTCTTTGACTTGCGGGTATCCTTCCATAAATTTGGGTCCCTCTGGTTCTGTCCTCAACAACCGACCCATCCTTCCTTCTGTTCTTTAAAACTCGTCTGCGTGAGGAGGGTTTAGCGGAGGTAAGATGGCTGAATTAGCGGAAATGAATAGGGTTTATGAAGGAGACCAGTGACTGTAAGCGGATATCAGAGAATAGGTACACGGAATGAAGCAGAACAGAGAACAAAATGGGGTGAAGGCTTATGTGAGCACGGTGGAAATGCAGCCGTGAGGTCAATAGAACAGTAGGGGGAGTAAAGTGCATCCAACAGTATTTAAAATTGGGTGGCTGCAGAGTAGATGCAAGCACGTTTATGAAACGGCTGCGGATTTTGTGCGGCTGAGAGAAGCCGTATTCAAATCAACCACGTTCCATAATTACAGGTGGAGTATCAAAGTATAGCCGAACATGAGTGAAGATCGGAGGCTTGATTATGAGGCCGTTTAAAAATGAATGCAAGGATTGTGGGGGAATCGTATAGAGATCGTGGAACGGTTATCGAGTTATCAACGCAATCATTGCATATAATGGAGCTATGGTTTATAACTATGTAAAAATGTGCTTGAATGCCATTTGAAATAAATTTCTACTCATACCTTTGAATTCTTGCCATTTTTCATTAGTCTTCAATCAGTTGCTCCTCGTTGATGCTTTTGAATGCCTCATGTCTTCATAATATGTCCTCATACCTGCATTTGATTTCATGATTGTTGAACTAACATCTCACTGTAAATTTTTGAAAAACAGAGTGGTGGCTGCAGAAACTGCTTCTGGCTGTGGAAACTGGTGTCAGCTGCGGAAACTGACACAGCAATTATTTGGGTGAATGGAGATGGATAGATGATAACTGACTGAATGAAAATGGTCATGAAAGAAAATTTTTATTGGTGAAATGAAATGAAATAGATGAAATGGAGTGAAATGAAATGAAGTGGAGTGGAATGAAGTGAAATGAAGTGGAATGAAATGGAGTGGGTTGTCATAAAACTTGTGAAATGAGAGAGAGAGGGAATTTTTTTTGGAAAATATAGGGTGTCAGGTGTTCCTGATTTTCACACTACATTTTCTGTATAAGACTGCCAATCAGTAATTGGTTTTCAGGCTTATACAATTTTTTTATTTTTTTTGAAACTAAAAAGAACAAAGACTAGGCTGGTGGAGAAGAAGGATTCTTCTTCACCAGCCTTATTGCAGAATTATCTTGAAACATTTTGACAAATTCCTCTTTTGAGAGTGGCTTATGATAGATCTTTAATATGTGGCCATTCACAATAAGAGGAGTTTGAGATTCATTAATGGTCTTGATTCTTACCGCTCCATTGCTAAAGATCTTGTCAATCTCATATGGCCCAAACCAATGAGTCTGAAATTTTCCTTTAAAATCTTTAAACTTGGAATCAAATAGCAATGCCCAATCTCCTTCTTGAAACTTCTTCTCTTTGATGTATTTGTCATGCCATTTAGCTCTTTGATATTTAACTAGATCAATTCTTAGAATTGCCTCTTGTCTGATCTCATCTAGCTCATTCAACTGCTCCATTCTATGCTTTTGGGCTTTTGATAGATCCATCCCCAACTGAACTGCCATCTTGAAGGTTTTGACTTGGAACTCAATGGGGAGCAGGACTTCTTTCCCATAAACAAGTTCATAGGGAGAATGTCCTGTTGTATTTCTCCATGTAGTTCTGTAGGCCCACAAGGCTTCAGAAAGCCTTTCTGCCCAATCTCTTCTGTGTAGATGAACAATTTTGGTGATGATACTTTCGAGAACTTTGTTTACAGTCAAGGAAGCCTACATGATAAAAGCAAGATGGGGACAGGGGAATCAACATCAAAACTGGAGGAAAATTTGGGGAGGGAAGTGGTGGTCGAAGGTGACCTACGAGTGAAATCCAGAAGTTGGGAAACACTTTTTGGCAGATGGCTAGAATTTGGGTGAAATTTTTAATTTCTCGTCCGAGAAAATAGTCAACTGAATTTCTCGACCGAGAGTTTTTAAAACTCTCGTCCGAGATATTTTTAATGTTTCAGCCGAGAGTTTGATTGGGCTTGACCGGAGTTAAAATACTCTCGGATGAGACTTAAGTATTTTCTCGTCTGAGAGTTTTATTGACATAAACTCGCGGGTAAACTCACATCCTAGAGTTTATAAAACTCTCGTCCTAGAGTTTATAAAACTCTCATCCTAGAGTTATAAAACTCTCATCCTAGATATGTTGTTAGATGGACAACAACATGGTGGGATTGGACAAGGTTATGGGCTGATTAAGGAATCCACAGAGGCGATAGTGAAACCCTAGCCACAAATCTCTTACATTAATATAGCTCATGGTGGTTAAACCCTAGCCAATTTAGTAATTGGCATGGATCCAAAGGCTTTTGGAGATGCCATACAAGTAATAGAAGATGGCTGAACATATAAATACTACCAAGAAATCTTCAAGGCTTTTTGGAGATGCCAGACAAGCAATATAATATGGCCAAACCCTGACCCCATTGTCCTGCCCCAACGTAGGTTTTTGGAGATTCCAGACAAGCAATAAATGCTGGACAAACCCTGACCCCATTGTCCTGCCCCAACAATATATGTTGAAGCGGCCAAATCCTGACCCCGTTGTCCTGCCCCAACAAATATGTTGAAGCGAAAGCTGAATTGACTAAACGAAAACATTGCAATCAATGACACAACACTTAATCAAACTAATACATACTAGATTCCTAGGTTCAAAACCCTTGCCCTTCAATTTCGAAGTACCTTGCTCGTCCTTGAGCTTGGCAGCCATGACCCATATTTTCCCTTCAGAAGCTGAGACGTCGTGATATTCACCGAAAATCTGTGTACCAATTCCACAATCCCAAGTTTTGTCAAACCCTCAGAGCCTTTGGAAGCCCTCACTTCGATACTCGCACAGCTAAAACCCAAACTCAAACTTCGATTTGAAGTGGAGCTCTGTCACACCAGTCAGGCCCTCAAAACCATGCGGGATTTAACGTGATTGGGCATTGAAAATATAAAAACGACGGCTCCAGCGGATTTTTTTGGCCTGTTAGCCGGTCGGGGCTTTATGAGGTGCAGAAAACACGCCTCTGATGTGGGAGCTGAGATTTGGGTTGTTGTAGAAGACGAAGACTTCAAAGAATACAGAAGGTGATGAATCTGAAAGCATCAAGGCTAGGGACAAGGATTATGAGTTAGGATATAACCACACCTTCACCTGTGATAGGTGGGTTGCCTCAGCTACGGTCAACTTGCTCGCCTGCATAAGAGTGTGTGACAAGGAGCGTTAGCGAGTTCTAGGTGTCTCGAGGAGGGATTAACATGGAATGATAGGCAGTGTTAAGTCATGTTATAGTGTCACGATGACATGCATCCAAGATGTGCCAGGTGCCAAGGTGTGCCAACATGCGCTAGGAAGTGTTAGGGACTGTCAGGGAAACACAAGGGAGCATTTACTTTGAATTGCCAACATATATGGCTAGGAGCATTTAAAAAATGCAAGGCTAATTTGACTTCATGAAGAAAAGAAACCATGCATATATGGCTAGGTTGAATTGCATCATGTGGAGTTTCCAAGAAGAGGCTCACACGCAAGGTGTGGGAATAAAGTTTTATTTTCTCTAAAATAGTATGATGCATAGAGAGGCTAAAATAAAAAAGGATAAGGTGTATAAAAATAGCAAAAGGCCCTCAAGCAAGGCATCGCTTCCTAGGCTAGATTAGAGCTCTAGCCATCCTCCAATTTTGAACAAAATACGATGGTGGAATTTCACATAAATTGATGACCTAACTATCACACCAAGAGGGAACCCTTGATGCTCCTTTGACTTGAGGATTTCTTGAAGGTTTGCACTTTGTAGTTCATCATTCAAAACCTATTATCTTAACTATAAATGATCATTGGATGAGCCTTTACCACAGTATATCTCCCAAAATTTAGTCTCTTATAGTATTTCCCTAAACCCGATATCATCTTTCCCTCGAGCCTTTCTTGGAGAGTCCTTCTTTTGCTTCTAAAGTAGGGAACCTATTATCTAATCCTCTTCTTTGAATGGGCATTGGAAATCACATTGTGCATCATTATTGGTCTCATCATTCTAGTAATTTCCATATACCGAGACTCCTCCCATCAGTGAAAGTTCATAAAGAGCAGGGGAAATTGAATGAGGCGATAATGGGTCCTTGTCCCATTGTTTCCACTTGATCTAGTAGTAGTCCCTTTAGAACCCCTCCTACGACCCTTGCTAAATTAAGTGCTAACATTTTTCAAAAAATAGTATAAAGCAGATGGCTCATTTGAAAAGAATAAATCTAGGCTTGTGGCAAAAGTTTTTACACAAAAAGAAGGGGTCTTTTATGAGAATAATTTTTTCCCCCATAGCAAAATGGGATACCATATGGACATTCTTTGCCCTAGAAACTCAAAAAGTTGGAAATTCCATCAAATGGATGTAAAAACTGCTTTCTTGAATGGAGATATGAAAGAGAATGTTTTTGTGTCCCAACCAAAAGGATTTTTTGTGAAGGGTTAGGAACATAAAGCATGCAAGTGGTAAAATCCTTGTATGGCCTCAAGAAAGCACCACGAGCCTGGTATAATAAGGGGTTAGGGGAATAGGGGCTTAGGGGTTAGAGGTTTAGGGTTTAGGGGAATAATGTGTTAGTGGTTAAGGGGTTAGGGATTGGGGGCTTAAGGGTTAGGGGATTTAGGCACATTTAGGGGTTAGGGGCATAATGAGTTAGTATTTAAGGGATTATGGATTCGGGTTAGGGGAAGAATGAGTTAGTGGTTAAGGGGTTATGGATTGGGGGGTTAGGGGTTAGGGGATTTAGGCGCATTTAGGGGTTAGGGGAATAATGAGTTAGTGGTTAAGGAATTAGGGATTGGGGGCTTAGAGGTTAGGGGATTTAGGCGCAGGTAGGGGTTAGGTGAATAATGAGCTAGTGGTTAAAGGATTAGGGATTAGGGACTTAGGGGATTTAGAAGTTAAGGATTTTAGGGGTTAGGGGTGAGGGGTTAATGGGTTAATGGTTAAGCGTTAACAATTTAGGGGTTAAGGGGTTAGGGATTTAGGTGTTAGTGGTTTAGGGTTTAAGGGTTTAGAGGTTTAGGGTTTTAGGGGTTAAATGGGTTAGGGTTTTAGGGGTTTAGGGGGTTAAATGGGTTTAGGGGTTTAGAGGTTTAGGGGGTTAGGAGATTTAGCAGTTAAGGATTTTAGGGGTTAGGAGTTAAGGGGTTAAGGGGTTAAAGGTTAAGGGGTTAGATGTTTAGGTTGTTAAATGGGTTAGGGGTTTAAAGGTTTAGAGGGTTAGGGGATTTAGCAGTTAAGGATTTTAGCGGTTAGGGGTTAGGTTTTGGGGGTTAAATGGGTTAGGTTTTTAGGGGTTTAAGGGGTTAAATGGGTTAGGGTTGCGAATTAGGGTTTAAGGGGTTAGGGGTTAAAGGTTTAGAGGTTTAGGGTTTAGGGGGTTAAATGGGTTAGGGGTTTAGGGTTTAGGGGGTTAAATGGGTGAGGGGTTATAGCCATTTATTAGGTGAACAAGGCATAATATAGTTGTAGTAACGATAACTTGGTCAAGTTGTTATAGTCAAGGCAAGACTTGGTTGGGATCCCAAGTTCCAAAAAATTAAGGGTAATTGTGAGGGCATGAGAACTAAGGAGTGTTAGTGTGTGCCAAGGAATGAAAAGGCATGCTAACACATGCTAGAAAGTGTCAATGGATGTTGAGGAGTGTTAGGGAGTGCCAGGACATTGCAAGGGAGAACTAGGTCAAAATGCATGGAAATGAACGAATAAGAGTGTGTGCCAAGTAATGTCAATGAAATCCAAGTGTCTCAAGTATAAAGTGTGTTAGGGGAAGGCCGGAATAAGACTTTTAGCAGGTAAGCCTATGGTTACATAAAGGGTTGCACAAAGTAGTTTCAGACAAAGGGAAACTTTGGGTTGGGCACAACATTTATTTTCCAATGACTTGGTTGGGTTCCCAAGTCACAAAAAAAGAAAGGTTATCTATGACATCATGAAAGCTAAGGAATAACAAGGTGTGTCAGGGAATTACTAGAAGTACTAACACATGTTAGGCAGTTCCAAGGCATGATAGGCATGCCAAGATGCGGCAGGTGCTAGGGTGTGGCATGAATACATGCTAGGGAGTGTGAGGGCCAAGTGTCAAGGAAACACAAGGGAGCACTAGTTTAGGTAAGCAAAATTTCCATTTTTTTAACTTTTGGATATATTCTATACGCTCTTGAGAGAATTTCAACCTTTTAAATAAAACTACAAACAAATGTACATTCATGCAATAATTACTAATTGATTTGGGGGTGACTCAAAAAATTGTAGCATGTTGGCTTGTTGAATTTGTTAGTAAGTTAATTAGGGCTTGATAAATTTGTAAGCTTCAGTGGGATTTATTGTAGTTGTATGTGTTTTAGAGAAGTGAGTTTGGAGTGGTGGTTGTGCTTCCTTTATTGAATTTGATTTCTTTGGTTCTTCTTCTTGTGCATGCCCACTGTGGTATATTCTCGTTAGTGGTTAAGGGGTTAGGGATTGGGGGCTTAAGGGTTAGGGGCATAATGAATTAGTATTTAAGGGATTAGGGATTAGGGTTTGGGGAATAATGAGTTAGTGGTTAAGGGGTTATGGATTGGGGGTTTAGGGGTTAGGGGATTTAGGCTCATTTAGGGGTTAGAGGAATAATGAGTTATTGGTTAAGGGATTAGGGATTAGGGGCTTAGGTGTTAGGGGATTTAGGCGCAATTAGGGGTTAGGTGAATAATGAGCTAATGGTTAAGGGATTAGGGGCTTAATTAGTGGATTTAGCAATTAAGGATTTTAGGGGTTAGGGTTGAGGGGTTAATGGGTTAATGGTTAAGCATTAACGGTTTAGGGGTTTAGGGGTTAAGGGATTAGGGGTTTAGGTGTTAGTGGTTTAGGGGTTTAAGGGTTTAGAGGTTTAGGGTTTAGGAGTTAAATGGGTTAGGGTTTTAGGGGTTTAGGGGGTTAAATGGGTTAGGGGTTGGGAATTAGGGCTTAAGGGCTTAGGGGTTAAGGGTTAGACGTTTAGGTTTTATGGGTTTAAATGGGTTTAGGGGTTTAGAGGTTTATGGGGTTAGGGGATTTAGCAGTTAAGGATTTTAGGGGTTAGGGGTTAAGGGGTTAATGGGTTAATGGGTTAGAGGTTTAGGGGGTTAAATGGGTTAGGGGTTAAGAGGTTTAGGGGGTTAGGGGATTTAGTAGTTAAGTATTTTAGGGGTTAGGGTTTGGGGGTTAAATGGGTTAGGGTTTTAGGGGGTTAGGGGGTTAAATGGGTTAGGGGTTTGGAATTAGGGTTTAAGGGGTTAGGGGTTAAGGGTTTAGGGGGTTAAATGGGTTATGGGTTTAGTGTTTAGGGGGCTAAATGGGTGAGGGGTTATAGTCATTTCTTAGGTGAACAAGGCACAATCTAGTTGTAGTAACCGTAACTTGGTCAAGTTGTTATATTCAAGGCAAGACTTGGTTTGGTTCCCAAGTTCCAAAAAAGTAAGGGTAATTGTGAGGGCATGATAACTAAGGAGTGTCAATGTGTGCCAAGGAATGAAAAGGCATGCTAACACATGCCAGAAAGTGTCAATGGATGTTGAGGACTGTTAGGGAGTGCCAGGACATTGCAAGGGAGAACTAGGTCAAAATGCATGGAAATGAACGAATAAGAGTGTGTGCCAAGTAGTGTCAATGAATTCCAAGTGTCTCAAGGATAAAGTGTGTTAGGAGAAGGTCAGAATAAGACTTGTAGTAGGTAAGCCTATGGTTACATAAAGGGTTGGAAAAAGTAGTTTCAGATAAAGGGAAACTTTGGGCTGGGCACAACATCGATTTTCCAATGACTTGGTTGGGTTCCCAAGTCACAAAAAAAGCAAGGTTATCTATGACGACATGAAAGCTAAGGAATACCAAGGTGTGTCAGGGAATTCATAGAAGTACTAAGACATGTTAGGCAGTTCCAAGGCATGATAGGCATGCCAAGATGTGGCAGGTGCCATGGTGTGGCATGAACACATGCTAGGGAGTGTGAGGGCCAAGTGTCAGTGAAACACAAAGGGGCACTAGTTTAAAATGTATGGAAATGAAGTATAAGCCAGTTCCAGGTGTGTTAAGAAGGGAGTGACACGGTATTCTTGGAAGTGCCAAGGCATGTTAGAGTGCTAGGGAAGCATACAAAGTTGTTCCAAGTGCCTAGGTGTGCCAATGCGTGCTAAGGAGTGTTAGGGAGTGCCAGGAAAACATGACAGAGGCGCACTAGGTCAAAATTCATAAATGAATGAATAAGAGTGTGTAACAGGGTGTGTTAGCGAGTTCTAGGTTTCTCGAGGAGGGAGTGACACGGTATGATAGGCAATACTAAGTCATGTTATAGTGTCAGGGCGACATGCATCCAAGATTTTAGATATTCACATATGAGATAGTCACAAGATGTCAACAAAATCACATACTTATCGAAATCCTCAACCAACAATATGCTACATTGCTTCTTAATGTGCTTGCAACTAGGTAGGCATCAAAGACAATCATTGTAATGGGTTAAGGGGATCTAAGAGAGAATTATGTAAGGAGTTCCTTCTAGCTGGTAAAGGACATTGGTATTACTATTGTTAAAGGGGGTGGCCTACAAGGATACATTGGTAGTTGTTGATGCAAGAGCATAATTTCAACAATTTATTTAAAAATTTGTATTTGTCCTCCATAAGGTCTTAGAGATTTTTGGAAGAGGAAGTTGGTTTCCTTGTTGTCCTATAATTTTGTAGAATTTCTAATTTCATGTTTGGGATAGGAAATTTTAGTAATTTTAGGCATAAATTAAGATTTTTTCTTATTTTTAAGGTCTCCTAGTCATTAGGAAAGTTGAGTCTTATGATTAGGATTACTTGTGGCATCCTATGTATTTTTCAAATTCCAATACACCAAGGAAAATATGTGGAGGAAATTTGGGGGAAATGTGGTTGTCCATGAAATGTAGATCGGATTTGGGGAACTTGTAGCTCTTTTCCTTGGACCCTACTAGTTCTTAGAGGTTGTATTTGGAGCAGTTAGCAGGAAAAAACATAATATGGCCAAGAATATTAGTGTTGTAGCAGTTATGGTTAAAACACGAGATTCAAAGTTCAAATCCCCTTGAGTTGCCAACCTAAAAATAATATTTTTTTATCTATTTATTTATTAAATTTTTAGAATGTGGTTTAATGAAATAATAAAAATATAATATAAAAGAAATAAATATGACATGATTAAATTTCATGTGGTTTGAATATAGATTTTCAAAAATAAAAAATATAATTTTATCCACTATCCACTCATGATATTTCAATGCAAACTTCCCAATGCTAATGATTTTGTCTTAATTGCTAACTATCTTAAATGAGTTTTGTCTTAATTGTCATTGTCTTAAGTCGCCATTGTCTTAAATATAAAGTTTTGTCTTAAATATTTTTGTCTCAAAGTGCTTTTGTCTTAAATCTAAATTTTTGTCTTAAAATATTTTTGTCTCAAATTGCTTTTGTATTAAAATATATTTGTCTCAAACTGCTTTTGTCTTAAATATAAAGTTTTGTCTGAAAATATTTTTGTCTCAAATTTGTTTTGTCTTAAATATAAAATTTTGTCTTAAAATACTTTTGTCTTAAATTTTTTTGTCTCAAATTGTTTTTGTTTTAAATATTTTTGTCTCAAATTTTTTTTGTCTTAAAAAGAAAATTGTGTCAAATTATTTTTGTCTCACACTATTTTTGTCTTAAATTTTATATTTAAGACAATTCAATTGATATTAAATTTTAATATAAAATAGCTAAAATAAAAAGTGACATTTTAAGACAAAAGATTTACCGATATACCCAGTCTTCTAACCGAGTACCACTGTGGAAATTCCCCGGTCCAATCCATAATTTGACATAGAAAGGAAAATTCGTTATTATTTTGTTGCTGCCATAACCCAAACTTGCAACAAATTTTCAAAGCTGTGTCTGCATATCTTTGATATCTGAACTACAAAAATATCAAATCGAAGTAAGGTGACAAAAAATTATCTTTTATTTAGACCTGGAGGGGATTTATTTTAATAGAATGGGATTCTAATGGAATAGAAGAAGAATGCGACCTCAACGGCATACATTGAGATTTTCTGTCCAAATATAGTTTACTGTGGTTGTTGTGAGCACTCAGCTGGAAGTTGATAATTGAATCTGGCATAATCTTTGCAGTAATCGTATATGAGATAATTACTGCGAACCCACTGTAGTTGTCCTTGCTGACCATAGTTCAAGCTGTTCTGATTCCACCAGTTAGTGGCCCAACACTGGGAGGTGCTGCCATTTCCATTCCATTCACAGACGTCAGTGTTGAAATTCATGTAGGAAGCCACAAAGGGTGAGTTAGACCAATCTATTTTCACTCGCCCCCCTTGAGTTGCCCACTGGTCTCCATTCCATATGCTCGAGAACACTCTCATTGCCTGCTCATTCGGATATGGCACGCCTATGTTTTCGTTGTTTGCAAATACTCTGATTGGCAAACCATCAACAAAAATCCTGAAAAGTAGTTCATAAATATACCAGTCACTATTACAATGTAAAATACAATTGAATCTAAAATGAAAGTGAAAATGAATTAAACTTCGAGGAAAGGAGAGAGATAGTTTAATTACGCAATTTGCTGGGGGTTCCAGAGAATAGAGTAATTGTGGAAATCTGTTGTTGGATCGAATCATAAATAGAACTGCTGCTCTTTATCCGCTGAGCCATTGACATAAATGTTTGTGTGCAGAATGTAAGGCTCCCCGGGAACATTTCCTAGGAACTCCATATCAATTTCGTCGTGCCCCTCACCTTTAGAAGATAACTGCACCATCCATGTGCACGAAGTATTTTAATATTTTAAATACTCATAAACGAAAGAAAATGAAGGTGAATCTGGCTGTTACCCTAACAAGTTTTTTTGTTCATATATCATGAAATACAAGACAAATTTAATGATCTACACATAAAGAGAAGCAGGATTCTCACATAGAATGTCGTAACGGTGCCAGCGGAATTTCCGGGCATGAGTTTCATAGAGATATCAACGCTTCCAAACAAAAACTCCTTATACGATTGAAATCCCGAACCTAATTAAATCCAAAATCCATTATCACAATTCTGTTATATATCCTAAAGCTACTAATCTATACTTGCAGTGGCATTATAAGCGATACATTTGTATATAAATAAGTAAATCTGTGAATATGATTAAACATAATACCAGAATAATTGGTGAGCGCAAGCTGCAATTCCTGGCCATTGTTCAATACCCAAGCGTTGTTATCGCCCCATGTTACATCGATATCACTGTAAATGTCTGCGTAAACTGTAGAAGATATAGCTGTGCAGATAACTGCAATCAAAATGAAATGGAAACTTAGAGCGCTGGAAACCTCCATTGATGCAAACGATATAGATCAAATTTGGCAGATAATGGTGAACGGTGTAATCAAATCCCTCGGCTTCTTAGAACAAGGAGCAGGGATTGAAGCTGGTTATTCGAACGGCATCGCGAGGCTTTAAATGCTGCTTCAATTCATATTCACTGCCGTGTGGGGCAGGGACCGAAGAAACGTCCACTGAAATGCGCGTTTCCAATACACAGAACCCGTTGGATGTAGAACTGTCACGCAGTTTAGCCGTGTTTGGGTCTCATGACTCATATTCCCCAGTGCCCATCAACTGGAAGGCACCAGAGTGTGAGCGCAGAGAAGCACCCTTTGTCAATTTCGACACAAATATCTTCTACCGAAAACGAACGAGGATTTCGTATAGAAATTTGGGATCACCCAGCTTAGGACTGTCGTCATCATTTTCAGGGTTGAGATTGGGGTATGTTTACACGTACCTATAGAATATCGGAATAAAATATTGATTTTCAGCTGGTCTGGGAATTGAAGTGACATGTTTGGTGAATGGCCCTACATCGAGGTGGTTCAAGTTTTGGAATATGTTGTTATATATAAAAAAAAAAACAAATATAGCATTAATTATTTTATATATATATATATAATAATAATAAAATTATTGAAAAAAATATTATTATGATCTTTATAATTAATAATAATAATAAATTTATATTACTTATAATTTAATTTTAAATTACATAAAATAATTTAATTATTTAATAATATAATAACTAATAAATTAATAATTATAATCAATTAATTAATTGTATAATAATAAAAATAACATTAAAAAATATTACAAAAAAATAATCATATTGTATTATTATTATTATTTTAATAATAATATATTATTATTATTGTTATTATTAACATTATTATTATTGATTAAAATTACTATTATTATCAATTAATAACATCTAATTTATTGAGGGATTTCTACACTGCATTATATTCGATATCATTTTTTTGGGATTAAAGTGCGTTAAGTTATTCATCTATGACCATTTCCATGATAGTCACTTGTAACTCACTAATTTCTCAAGATTTTTTAATAGTCCACTTATCATTCATTGCATTGGGTGATGCTCACACGGGTTCATATCCCCACTTCTTCACCCATCTGAGTATCACCCGATGCAATGAATGATAAGTGAACTATTACAAAATCATGAGAAATTACCTCTCATGGAAATAGTCATAGATGAATGACTTACTTAATCCAAAAAAATGATATCTAATTAATAATATGTTAAAATAATTAAATAATAATAATTTTTAAAAATTAAATAATAACAGATATTAAATAATTAATAAATAATAAATAATTAAGTAATATTAAATCCTACGAAAATGAACCCATGAACATCAAACAATTTAACTAAATATTAATAATAGTTAATTTATTTATTTATATTAAATAATAAACATAATATTAAACCTCGGGAATATTATAAACTTGATAATATTCCCGAGGTTGATCATAGTTGATCATATTTTACCATGCAATGTGCATTTCAGTGGATGTTTCTTTGGTCCCTACCCCACACGGCAATGAATATGAATTGAAGTAGCATTTAAAGCCTCGCGATGGTCCAATGTCACCCTTGAAGCATAGTTGATCATGGTAAAATATGATCAACTGTGCTTCAATGTCACATTGTGACAAATATTGTCTTTAATATCAAAATCAACCAAAGACAACCATGGTCCAATGTCACATTCTAACAAAGATTGTCTTGACATTAAAATCAATCATGGTCAACCATGATCCAATATTGCATTGTGACAAGGATTTCCTTATTATGAAACATCACATTGTGACAAAGATTGTCTCTTGGTCCAGCATCACATTGTGAAATCCATGGTTCTCCATTGTCAACCATGTTCCAACATCAGGTTGTGACAAATATTGTCGCTTGGTCCAACGTCACATTATGAAAACCATGGTCTTCCATGGTCAACCATGGCCCAACATCACATTGTGACAAAGATTGTCTCAATATGAAAATCTACGATGGTCAATCATTGTCCACCATCACATTATGACAATGGTTGTCTCAGTATGAAAATCAATCATGGTCAACCATACTCCAACGTCACATTGTGACAAAGATTGTGTCAATATGAAAATCAACCATGGTTAACCATGGTCAAGCATGTTTATTTTAGGTTTTATAATATTTATCAAAGGGTCTATATACCTTTAGTTTATAATATTTACCCCTTGGGCTTAATAACCTTGGGTTTATAATATTTATCTTAAGGTTTATATGCCTTGCGTTTATAATATTAGTCCCTTGGATTTAATATTATTTACCGTGGTTTATATTACCTTGGTGTTTTATAATTAATCCCTTGGGTGTCTAATATCAATCCATCGAGTTTATGAATCTAAGGTTTCATATTCCTACGACATAATATTATTTATCATGTTCTTAATATTAATCCTAGGGTTTAGTATAACTCCATTGGAATTATAATCATGGTTAACTGTGCATAACCGTTTTCCAATGTCACATTGTGACAAAGATTGTCTCAATATGAAAATCAACCATGGTCAAATGTCACATTGTGACAAATAATGTCTCAATATGAAAATCATCCATGGTAAAATATGGTTGAGTTTCATATCAAGGAAATCCTTGACACAATGCAATATTGGATCATGGTTGACCATGATTGATTTTAATGTCAAGAAAATCTTTGTCAGAATGTGGCATTGGACCCTGGTTGTATTTGGTTGATTTTCATATTAAAGACAATATTTGTCACAATGTGACATTCGAGCACAGTTGATCATGAATGTCCATGGTTCACGATGGTTTACGATGGCTTATTTTCATATTGAGACAATATTTTTCACAATGTTACATTGGACCATTGTTCACCATGATTATAGACCTAAGGAAAGTATATCAAACCCTAGGATTAATATTAAAAACCCTATGAATAATATTACAACCTAGGAATGCCCATGGGGTGTAGCTCAATTGAAAATCACCTTGTTATGAAGTCATATATAAAGCAAGAGATTCAAAGTTCAAATCCCTGCGGGTTAGATCAAAAAAAAAATATTATACCATAGGAATATGAATCCATAGATTAATAAATCCAAGGGATTGATATTATAAACTCAAAGGAATGTGGTTGACCATGCTCGACCACGTACAACAATGTCACAATGTGACATTGGACAATGGTTGTGCATGGTTGACTATGATTATAAACCCAAGGGATTTATATTAAAACCTAGGATTCATATTATAAAGCTCATGAATAATATTATACCCTACGAATATCAAATCTTAGATTAATAACCAACCATATTGATATTATAACCCCAAGGGATTTTGTCAAAAACCCCAAGGTATTATAAACCGAAGGAAATAATATAAAATCGAAGGAATTAATATTATAAAATCAAGGTATATGAACACTAAGATAAATTTAATAAACGCAAGGGATAAATATTATAAACCCAAGGTATATAAGCTCTAAGATAAATATTATAAACCCTAAAATAATGAAGGTTCACCATGGTCAACCATGATTGATTTTCATATTGACATAATCTTTGTCACAATGTGACGTTGGACTATGGTTGACCATGATTTATTTTCATATTGAGATCAATTTTGTCACAATGAGAAATTAGACAATGCTTGACCATGATTGATTTTCATATTGAGAGAATCTTTGTCAGAATGTGACGTTAGACCATGGTTGAGTGGCTTTGGTCCATGGTTACACATGGTTGACCATGATTATAACGGCAACGAGTTTATATTAAACCCTAGGATTAATATTGCAAACCTTATGGATAATATTATACTCTAGGAATTTGAACCCTTAGATTGATAAACCCAAGGGATGAATAAACCCAAGGTATATAAACACTAAGATAAATATTGTAAACCCTAAAATAAACATGGTTCACCATGGTCAACCACATTTGATTTTCATATTGACACATTTTTTGTCACAATGTGACGTTGGACTATGGTTGACCATGATTTATTTTCATATTTAGATACCCTTTTCCACAATGCAATGTTGGATAATGGTTGACCATGGTTGATTTCCATATTGAAACAATCTTTGTCAAAATTCGACGTTAGACTATGGTTGAGTGACATTAGACCATGGTTGCGTATGGTTGACCATGATTACAAGCATAAGGGATTTATATTAAATCCTAGGATTAACATTATAAACTTTATCAATAATATTATACCCTAGGAATATGTACCCTTAGACTCATAAACCCAAGGGATTGATATTATAAACACAAGGGATTAATATTATAAACACAATGTATATAACACTAAGTGGTTAATATTAAAAATTCAAGCGAATAATATTAAACCCAAGGGATAGATATTATAAACCCAAGGTATATGAAATCTAAGAGAAATATTATAAACCCTAAAATAAACATGGTTTACTATGGTAGAGAACTATTTATTTTCATATTGAAACAATCTTTGTCATAATGTGACGTTGGACTATGGTTGACCATGATTGATTTTCATATTGAGAAAACCTTTGTCACAATGAGACATTCGACAATGGTTGACCATAGTTTGATTTTCATATCGAGACAATATTTGTCACAATGCGACATTGGACCTTGGTTGATGACATTGGACCATGATTGCACATGGTTGATCCAAGTGGCTCTAAAGATGCTCGCAAGTCAAAGTGGGCTTAGAATAGGGAAAATATAAAATTAGTCCCAAAGGAGAACCAAGTCATAGTGCATGTCTCCCTAATTCCAATAGTGTGAATGACACTCAAATCTGAGCTCGTATGGTTGAGTTATTCACAATCAAAGTTCAAGTCAACCTTGGCCAAGTGGCATGGTTAAGGAGGCTACAAATTGATTGAGACCAGCACACGTAATCTGGCTCTCGAGAACGGGAAAATTTGTTGAATAGTTAATTTTTCTAATAACCATTATAAATCAGTGAAAATTTTTAATCCTCCCCACCCACCACCTCTCCACCCCCTCCCCCCCCATATAAAAATCAAAAATATATTATCGGTGGGGGGGAAGGTAGCCACCCCCGCCACTCCCAACACCCTTATATAAACATTGTGTTAAAAACAGGGTGGTGGGTGGGAAAAACCTGTGACCCCCCAATGAACACATATCATATAAAAAAATCGGGCTCAGGGCCCGTGGGAGACCTGGGACCCCACCCCACGGCCCACGACCCAACCACACTTAACTGTCATGTGAATCGAAACCAACGGGCTTTCAACCCATCCGGCCCGATGGCGACGGCTCACCACCTACCAGTCGAGCAAATCCATAACAAACAAACAATAAAACGTTAAATGTAACCACCAACTAAAATATCGCAGCATATTTAAATTGCCAACTCCAAATTGCACGCACCATTCCATATTTAAAATAAAAATACACCATTTTAGGGGTCAATGGGATTGGAATGCCCAACCACTGACATCAAATATTCCCACCTTAGCCATTGAGCGTACGAGGCATTATTGAAAATTATGCCACCTATATTATATAAAACCATCTCTAACCATTCGACCGGGAAGCCTATGGAGCCATTAACGGAGCGGATAAACGGAACTTGGAGGGAGGAACCACGATCCAGTAGAACCATGATTTGTAGAGGCAACAAAACCCTATACCTCAGAATCTCCAGATGCCTAAAGATTCCCTTAGAGGTAAATTTTTACAGTGGCAAAATGTTATCAACTTTATAGTCATTTTTCTCATAATTTCGCAAGGAGCGCAATGGTCAAGTTAGATTCACCATATGAAGAGCATATTGTAGGTGCACTGCAGTGAGGAATCTAAAAGATTCTCTTGGAGGCTGAATTTTTCCAGTGTCGGAATATGGCCAACTTTATACTATTTTTTCTCAGAATTTTGCAAAGATCATGATGGTGAGATACAATTTATCATATGGGTAGCAGATCTCCAGTCAACCAGTGGAGAGGAATCTTTATGGAATCATAGGAAATCGAAAAGATTCTCGAAGGCCTAGATTTTGATGGTGTCACAATTGGACAAGTTGACAACCAATCTTACACCATGCATCGCTAGGAATTTAGGGGTGCAGTCAATTTCAGCAGCCAAGATTTTCATTTTTTGGCCATCTTCGAAAGCAGAGGTATATGATGTAGCTATGTTTTCCTTTTCTTCCGATTTGATGATATGATGTTTTTATTGTTGAGATCCCTGATTAACATTATGTTGAGGGATACTTTTTGCCACATTATTATGAGATTTAATTAGCTTATCATGCTGAAGGGAAAACCCATTTGAGTGAGAGTTTCTGTAGGGAAAACGTCTCATGGAGTGACACACCACTGTTGTTGTGTATTTGTCCTTGTAATGACAAAGGAAATGCCATTTATATAATAATCATTATCAACAGTTAATGAAGTGCCCTCCACTCTCTTTACATCGTGTCCAGAGACGTAACCCACACTAAGTGAACACCGTGATCAATTTGTTGTGTTCTTGATTTTTTTATCGTCATTATGTTTTCTCTCATTTAAGAATGCACATGCGGTTTTATACTCTTTTAAATGAAATTCTACAAACATCATAAATTTTCTTCGTTAATTCTGGTAGCTGAAGAGATCCGAATCAAGTTTGGTATCACAATGGTCTTCTCGTTGATGTGAATTGTGAGTGTGAACAATTCAATGTGAAACAATGGAGGATGAAAAAGAGATGTGCGAGGCCTTCCTTAGGATGTTAAAAAGGGTGGACATAATGTATTAAGCTTGTGAGGAGAGAATAGAGGAATGAGAGAAAGAAATAGCACACAATGAAGCTCCCTCTGCCCCCTCGAGTGAACATGCATCTTCTTCATCGTCTTGTCATCATTCAAATGAGGAGATCAACCAGAGCCTGAAAGCAGAGAACTATGAATTAAAGAGGCTTCTTCGAGAAGAGAAGGAGGAGAAGAAGAGATTGTAACTTCAGTTGCAAGCCACGAAAGAGGCCTTGAAAGGATTGAAGTGCAATGACCAGAGAATTCAATCAAAGGATGCTGAATCAGGGAGGCTTCTATGAGATGGGGAAGAGGAGAAGCAGATCTATATTACAACTTAAAATATGAACCACGAAAGAGGCCTTGGAGGATTTGAAGCGCAACGAAGCCTTAGAAAATCCATCATCACCTATTTTAGAATTGACAGCTTAGGTAAACAATGTTTATCATTATTCAGTTTCATCTTCACATGATGTTATTTATATTGGAAATGTGGAGGTACCCATTATAGGAACTAGCATGAGACTCCTTACCAATATGTGGTACAAAGGAGGAGGACCTGGTGTTAATGTCTAAGGCATGAGTCATCCATTGGAGTTCGTGCAATATGTCAAAAGCTTCCAAGACATTGTTGAAACCGTTAAGGAAAGAGAATGACAAGAGCACATCACCATCATCCCATGACATTGAACATTATAGTGGAAGAGTTGAGGCAAGCTCTCATCACCATAATTGCACCAGAGACATCCAGAAGAGGTATAGCAAGTCTTAGTATCCTAAAGTTCATTTTTATTATAAGATTGTTAATAATGAATGAAAATCATGGCATAGAAAACTATATAGTATTTGTGGCTTACATAAGCATGTTGTTTCTAAGTGCTCGAAGAGAATGGTAGCATGAAAGAGGATAAGGTGCCAAAGGACTTCTCCACATCAAGGAAGGAAGTGGGTTAAGAAGGTCTAGAGGAAGAAGAAATTTTGTTGTTATTCCAACAAAGGTGGTCATCAAAGAGCCACGTGTTGGAGGCTCCATCCAAAGCAACATCTTAAGGACAAAACTCCCATGTAGAAACCAATTGGTGAAGATGTTCAAAAATAAAATCCGCCACGTAACTATTGGTCCAAATTGTTGAGTAAGTGATGTTTTTACTAGACATGATATTTTTTCATGGAATCACTTTGTAAATCATGCATTGCAACATAATGTAAAAGTGATGATGTGTTTTCCATCACATGTTAAAGTAATGATGATGGTTTGGCCTTGTATTGATATTTGGGGTAATTTTTCTATTCGGATGTAAACTTAACCACAAAGTATGTGTTATAAACACATGGAAAGTATGGGGATGCTTGGGTCATAATTGGTTATGTAATTTAGCATGAAATTTGAAAAAATTGTACTACACGTTTGCAGAGGATGCAGGTGTGGGCTGATCACTTATGGCTCTGAAGAACAAAGGTGAAGGAGAAGGAAGGGTGACCTATTAGGACACTTGTGGTGTAGACAATGTACAAAATAGTTTCAAATTATGTTCATGCTTTTGGTGGACCCAAATATCCTCAGTGGGGAGGCATGATCTAGGTGGCTCCACAAATGCTCAAAATGCAAAGAGGGCTTATAGGTAAAAAATCGAAGTGGTCATATTGCTCCCAAACCGGAACCTTATTGTAGTGCTCGTCGCCCTGATTCCAACGGTGTGAACAAAACTCAAATACAATCTCATATGGTTGAGTTATTCATGGTAAAATTTCGGGTGAAACTTGGCCAAGTGGCACGGTTAAGGAGGCTACAAATTGACTAGGACCAACACACGAAATCGGGCTCCTAAGAATGAGTGAATTTGTTGGATAGGTAGTTTTCTTAATAACCCTTATAAATTGACGAAATTTTTTAATCCCCCACACCCATATAAAAATAAAAATATATTATGGAAAGGGGGGAGTGGAAGGTGGCCTGCCACCCCCACCACCGTTATATAAACATTATATTAAAAATGAGGTGGCAGGCAGTCAAAAAATACCACCCTGCAACGAACACATATCACATAAAACAATTAGGGTCGAGGCTCGTGAGAGACCTAGGACCCCACCCCACAACCCATGACCCAACCACACTTAACCTCCATGTTAACCGGAACATGTGTGATTTTAAACCACTTGACTTCGTGGGATTAGCCCGCCACTCGGGCAGTTCCACCACAAACAAACAATAAAAAGTTAAATGTAACTGCCAACTAAAATACCGCAGCATATTTAAACTGCCAACTCCAAATTACACGTGCCATTCCAAATTTAAAATAAAAATGTACCATTTTGGGGGTCAATTAGATTGGAACCCCCAACCACCCACTACAAATCTGCTCACCTTAGCCATTGAGTCAATGACTCATTATTGAACATTTTTCCACCTTTATTATATAAAACCCTATCAAACCATTCGACCAGGAGTCCAATGGAGCCGTGAGGAAAGAGAACAGGTAGAACCATGAGCTAGTGGAATGATGATTTTCAAGGATGGTGGAACCCTAAAGCTGAGAATCTCAAGATGCTGAAAGATTCCTTGGGAGGTAAATTTTCACAGTGGCAGAACGTTATCAAGTTTATAGTAATTTTTATCAGAATTTCATAGGGAGCATGATGGTGAAATCAGATTCACCATATGAGTAGGGAATATTTGAAGAATCTTTAGGAATCTAAAAGACTCCCTTCGAGGCTGAATTTTTACAATGTTGGAATATGGTTGAGTTTATACTCATTTTTCTTAGAATTTCACAAGGATCGTGATGGTGAGATCACACTTCCCAGATGAGTAGCATATCTCAACTCAACCAGTGGAGAGGAGTCTTTGTAGAATCATGGGGAATCTAAAATATTCCCGAAGGCCCAGATTTTGACAGTGTCAGAATTGGACAATTTTACAATCGATTTTACACCACTCATCGTTAGGAATTCAATGGTGCAGTCCATTTCAGTAGCCGAGATTTTTATTTTTTGACCATTTTCGAAAGTGGAGTTATATGATGTAATTATGTTATGATTTTCTTCTGGTTTGTTGAGATAATGTTTTTATTGTTGAGATCCTTGTTAACATTATGTTGAGGTATACTTTTTGCCTCATTATTATGAGATTTCATTAGCTTTCCATGCTAAAGGAAAAACCCATTTGAGTGAGAGTTCTTGTAGGGAGAAAGTCTCGTGGAGAGACACACCACTCTTGTTGAGGGTATTTGTCCTTGTAATGACAAATAACATGACATGTACATCATCATCATTAGCATCAATTAATGAAGCGACTTCCACTCTTTTTAAACCAGGCCCAGAGACGTAACCCACACCAGATGAACTATGTTATCAATGTGTTGTGTTCTTGGTTTGATGATCATCATTATGTTCTCTTATTTAAGCATGCACATGTGGTTTTATACTTTTTTAAATGCAATTCTGCTAACACCATAGAAGTAAAATATCTTGGTTAATTCTGGTAGCTGAAGAAATGTGGATCAATGGTTGACCATGATTCTAATACTAGGGGATTTATATTAAACCCTAGGATAAATATTATAAACCCCATGTATATAAACCCTAATATAAATACTATAAACCATAAAATAAACATGGTTGACCACGTTTTGTCATGGATGATTTTCATATTGAGTTAATCTTTGTCATAATGCGACATTTAAACAAGTTTGACAATGGTTTATTTTCATATTGTTACAATCAATGTCATAATGTGACATTAGACTATGGGTCTGCATGCTTAACCATGATTTTAAACCCAAGGGAGTTAACTCAATTAAGTGTGAGTGAGTTTAGTCTTATTTTTTAAAGTCCTATATACTATGTGTTTGCATGTGGAAGTTATTTTGAGTGATTCGATTGTCAAAAAAAGGTTAACTACCCCTCATCGGGTTCATTATGATCAATAGAAGAGAAACAACTTGTGTGTTTGTGTTTGTGAAATATGTGTTTCCCCCCCTGCCTTTCTAACATAAGCACCATAGTCAAGTGTATTCTTCCTGACAATAACTGTTTCCAATATTTAATTTGATCACTTCCATATATATGCGACAAAGTAACGTCCACATATATATGCTAAAAAAATGAATGGGCTCCAAGAGATATAGAGATTCAAAAATTTTGGTCCAATTGCATCGCTTTAGGAATAAAATTAAAAATACTTCTAAGTAAACATTTGAGAAAAAGGAGAATCAAATTAATAACCCTTCTTCAAGCTAGCACAATAGTTAATTCAAGAATAGAATTCATATACAAATGCATAATATATTGTTTAATAGATTTAAAAGTATATTTTAAATATTTTAAAGAGGATATTGGATTGTTCCCCTCAAACTCGTCTATCTTTAAAAGAGAATAATTATTGATCCCTTCTAACAATTCGTCAGAAAAACATTAAGCATACAAGGTTTTGTGTTTTCTCCTAAACTTTAAACTTTAAATCAAATATGTTTCTATTCTAATTGTGAACACAAATTGTAGACCTAATAATAAAAACCCGAGGGAATAATATTAAGCCCAAGGGATTAATATTATAAACCCAAGTATATAAACACTACAAATAATATTATACCCTAGGAATATAAACTTTTAGATTAATAAACGCAAGGGATTGATATTTTAAACCCAACGGAATAATAAACCTAAGAGATTAATATTGAATGCCCAAGGGAATAATATTAAACCAAGGGATTAATACTATAAAACCAACATATATAAACCCTATGATAAACATTATAAACCAAAAATAAACATAGTTAATCACATTTAATCATAGTTTACGATACTTGATTTTCATATTGATACAATATTTTTCACAATGCGATGTTGGACCATGAGACAATATTTGTCACAAAGTGACCATGGTTATTGGCCATGGTTTACCAAATTGAGCATGGTTAACCATGATTGATTTTAATATTGATACAATCTTTCTCACAATGCAACGTTGGACCAAGAAATAATATTAAACCCTACGAATAATATTATGCCCTATGAATATGAACCCTTAAATTAATAAACCAAGAAATTGATATTATAAACCCTAGGAATATTATAAACCCTATGAATAATATTATTCCCTGGGAACATGAACCATTATTCTAGGAATATGATTATGTAGATAGTGTGGAACAATGTGAAATATTGTGTTGCATTTCTTAGAGTTGAAAGCTCAGCAATGTTCCAAAGTCTCTATTTAGTACCTTTATTTACTCCATTTACAATTTATTAAAAGATCATACAATAATTGACTTTGTAGTAAAACAATGTCTTAACATGTCCTTCATAGGTTATGAATAATAGTAATATTATTTAATAATTAAGCATCTTATTTAGTGTTAATCTCTCCCTCTTTGAAAACTCGTAAATATCTAGAGAAATATCCAACATTAATTGTACACGAATTTCTCTTTAGGTGAAAATTTTATGATAATATCTTGTCTTTCACCATTACTCCTTAAAATATTTATGTTCCAATTTTATGTTTTAATAATATTAGAAATTTAAACTTAATATTATAAATTTAATTAATTTTCAATTTTTTCTTTATCTTTATCTTCAATTACTATTATTTTTTTAAATAATTAAAACACAATTTTTACTTAATAAATAATTAATTACTAAAAAAATTATAATAAAAAATTAATAAAATTATTTATTTATTACCTATAATTCCCTTTCCTATTGAAATAATCTTAAAAAAATTATAATTCGGAGTACTTCTAACCTTTTAAAACATGTTTTTATTTAAATAATCTAACCAATGAAAGTTTGCTATCAACTTAAACTTCAAAAATGTTTAGAAACCTATAAAATAATTTTAATTGAAACAAAACCCTTTATTAATAATTAGCGTTAATGGAAATTATGGGACTTCAATATTAGTAAGATAGGGAAAATTCACATATAAATTGTGTTGATGGCATGTTTCACTCGTGCTTTTTCATTTCTAGATATGAAATTTTGGTCGACCTCAGAACGCAAAGAGAATATATATATATATATATATATATATATATATATATATATATATAATTTTGGTTTTAATTTTAATTTTAATTTATTGTGATTCCTTATATTCTTATTCTTATCTAAATGTCATGCATTTTAATATTAATATTTATTTGAGTCTATATTCTTAGAAGACTATGTTAATTTTAGTATGAGTACTTCAAAATTTATTTTATATTTTCTTTTTAAATTTGTGATTTCCATTTAGAATTACTTCAAAACGTTAAAAAAAATATCTCACATTTTTCTTCTAAATCCTTATGTTTATGTTGAGAAATGAATTTGGTTTTAAAACCTTTTTGTATGACTTAAAAAAGGACTTCAAAACTTGTAGGTTTTGCTTCCTTTTAAAAATTTTAAAGGATATTTTTCGTTATAACGAACTTCTAAGGCATATTGTTCCTTCAATTTGAATTCTTGGAAAATGGTCAGATTTTAATCTTTTAAAACATATTTAGGTTCAATGGTCAACTTAAAATTTTTTATTCTAAATAATGTTTTTTTTTTAATGTTAACTAGTATTAAATCAGTAAATACAGCATTGGTATTCGTGGTAATTGCATGTTTTTATATTGATGGCATTAAGTTTGGAAATTCACCACCAACTCCTTCTGTCTATATCCTCACCAAGCCTTTCTTTATAATCATCATCTACCAAACTATTTGGTTCATGAGAGATACTTCCAAGGCCAACGATAAACCTATTCAAAACGTAAAAAAAAAAATGTGGGGGATGTTGTATTCTTTAAAGACCCTCATCTTTGATATTGTACAGTTTCAAAATGTAGCACAATCTTTCTATCTCTTGCAATGTTTTAAAAGAATACAAAGTAGCCTTCGACCAACTACGGAAAATTATGTTTACATTTTTCTCTTTGCAGCAAAATAAATTCCAAAGACATAATTGATTTCGTATAGTAGTAGCATACATCTCGTATGGTGTAATGTTGGGTGAATTTTGGAGAGACAAAAATATTTGAAAAGTATCACTTGAAATGTGGACAATTGGGCCACGTAACTGGTATTTATAAGAAAAATTGTTGGTGCACCTTCAATACTCATTTACACACACAAAAGCCCCCATTGTTTTGTGTATCAAATGTTCAGATACCCATGGGCTCATTATCACACATATATATGTATAGCATGGTTACCAAGTTCGCTCGAATTGGGTTGAAAAATACGAAAATTTTCTGAAAATCGATTTGGTTTTGTAGATAGATGTTTAATTAACAAAATATTACTTAAAATTTTAGAAGTTTAGCCATTCATGTACTTATTATCATATATATATATATATATATATATATATATATATATATATGTATAGCATGGTTACCAAGTTCACTCGAATTGGGCTGAGAAATACGAAAATTTGCTGAAAATCTGGTTTTGTAGATAGATGTTTAATTAATAAAATATTATTTAAAATTTTAAAAGTTTAGCCATTCATGTAGTTAATTTGATTTGGTTGTGAGGATGGATGTTTAATTAATAAAGTATTACTTTAAATTTTAGAAGTTTAGCTAGTCATGTGGTTTATTTATTCAATAACAGAAGATAAGAACTTCAATATTTACTAATTACCATTTTCTAATTTCTTTTTTACTTTCAAAAGTAGAAAATGTGATAGGGAAGGTAAGAAAATACAATGGAAAATGGAAAATCTTAGTGGAATAAGAAAGATTACCATTTTATAATTTCATTTTTGCTTTCAAAGGCCTTAAAAGGTTAGAAAATAGAAAAAGAAAGAATATGTATGTTAATTTCTAATATATTTCTAATTTTAAAAGGAGTTATTATTTTTGGGATTTTATATATTTTTTAAATATGGTTATATTTATTATTAAGAATTTTAGATAATTAAGTTATTAAATTAGAAAATTATTTAAAATTTAAGTTTAGAAAAGAACACAAGTTTTGAAGAGAAGTGATACGTGTTGTTTTTAATTCAAAATAAATTAAGAAAATAGTAAGTGAAAGATATTGTTTTTGTAGAGACAAAAACATGTAGAATGTATAGTGTGAGAATTAAAATTCAAATTCAAACTTGGTAACAATTGTAGGTATTTTAGCCTTTTAGGTATTCCTTGTAAAATTTATATATAATATAATATTGAATGTTTATTGGCATGTAAGATAAGAAATGTCAATTTTGAGATGATTTTATGATTAAAAATATTGAACGAAATCAATAACAGAGGGATGCTCCCCCACAACACAGAAAATGCAAACAAATGCAAAAATTTACAGTCAATACATGGGCAGCGATACACAGGAGAGGATTGAACCTTCTATTTTCAATTCAATTCTCATTTTTCTAATGAAAATTTACATTTCTTATATCATATGACTGAAGCATGTAAAAACCTAATCTATTCAATGCTGCTTCAATGTCCAAATGGACATTCAACAAAATTCATCCTTGGCCGTCAAAAATACCATTCTTTCATTAAATCGACACGTAGGTCGTATTTCTGGATTACACGGGAAAACATGCGAAGACGTGTTCAAAACACAAAAGGTAAAATCTCAAATTTTATGCAATATGGTCCTAGTCCACATCGCGTTCGCGCAGATCTATAATTTTAACTTTTAACTCTCGCTCTATCCTTTAAACTTTGCAGGCTGCGACATTCGATAGTGATGTGGCACTTATTGCATCACAACCAAAATAACTTAGCCTGCGGCGGTTTGGCGATAAACTTAAATCTTTTTGAATGCGATATGCGATACCGATATCGCTTCGAAAAACAAATAACATAGCTTGTGGCTACGAAAAAGGTAAGTGGTAAGACTTGCTATGCACAAAATGCGATGCCCTCCTGAACTTGACACGTGCCCCCTCTTGCAATTGCATCATGAACAAAATAGAATAACTTGCGACTTGCGCTCTGCGGGCGGCTTAATTAAAGGTAAGTGCAGAAAGTGAAATACAAAGGATTGCGGTGGTTTGTAAGTGCGGTAAAAGTTTGGTGGGTCCCGCTGGTATTGTATCGGGAGTAAAATAACATAACATGTGGTAACGCTTGTGGTAAGGCCTAAGATTTGCGAAGTGTGGTGAGGATGTGGGTCCCTCCAATATCGTTTCGGTAGAGAAATAACATAGCATGCAGGCTTTACGAGTTAAATGATAAAAGTTGCAATGTGCAGTATGCGGGTGGTAAAGGTTGGTAGGTTGTGGTAAGTGTGAAATGCAAAATACAAAGGTTTTGTGGAAATACAAAGAGTTATGATGGTTTGCAATGTGGTCGGGTGTACGGTAGGTCCCGCCAATATCGCATCGGCGGGGAAATAACTTATATGGAAAATGGATTGAAGTTAAAGCATAAAAGTTGTGAAATGCACTGCGGACAAAAATAAAAGGTAAGTAAAAATGCGGTGCTTGGAAATAAATGCAGAGTGCAAGGCTCGGTACTCTATTTTTATGTTTTGTGTGGATTGCGTGAAAACGCCTCAAGTCCTTTGGCTCTGCTGTTGTCCTTCTCTGTGATAAAAAATTTATGAATTTATGGGATGCGCCACTCCTTATTCATGGTGGTGGTTGGGAGTAAAACTCCAACACTCCCCCTTAATCAAAATTGTCGCCATCAGTCATTCTCAGACATTTTCTGAGATACTCAAAACTCTTTTGTGCTAATGGCTTTGTGAGGATGTCAGCAAACTGTTCCTCTGTCCTGCAGTGCTACAAAAATACCTCACCATTGTTAACCAATTCTCTTATAACATGATATTTTGCATCAAAATGCTTTGTTCTCTTATGGAAAAAAAAATTCTTTGATAATGCTATTGCTAAGTTATTATTACAATGAATTGCAGTTCCCTTGTCTTTCTCATGACATAAATCTCTCAGCGTCCTTCTCATCCAAACTGCTTGGCATATTGTTGTTGCTACCACATATTCTGCTTCTGTTGTTGATAAAGCAACTATTGTTTGCTTCTTGGAAGCCCATGAAATGGCTCCCGATCCCAAATGAAACACATACCCAGATGTGCTCTTCCTATCATCTACACTTCCATCCCAATTGTTTTCAGTGTATCCAATCAACTTAAAATTATCAGTTGAAAAGTATAGAACACCATACTCCTTCATTCCATTCACATACCTCAATATTCTCTTGGTTTCTTGCCAATGTGTTTCCTTTGGTGTCTCCATGAATATGGAAATTAAACTTACAACATACATAATATCAGGCCTAGTTGCAGTCAAATACATGAGGTGGCCAACTATGCTCTTGTACAATGTCGGATCAACATTCTCGCTGCAGTATTTTTTTCTTAACTTTAACCCCATGACAGTTGGAGTTACTAATGCTTTTTTGTGTTGCATGTTAAACCTCTTCAAAACTTCTACAGCATATTTTTCTTGGGTAATAAAAATTCCCTTTTCATCTTTCTTTACTTCTATGCCCAAGAAGTATCTCAATAAACTCAAATCGGTCATTTCAAATTCACTCTTCATGATTGCTTTAAAATAAGCAATGAGAGAAACTTCATTGCCAGTAAATATTAAATCATCTACATATAAAACAACAATAATAATCTTACCATTATTTTCTTTAATGTAGAGTGTGGGCTCACCATCACATTTTTCAAACCCATTTCCTGTCAGGTAAGCATTTATCCTGCTGTACCATGCTCTTGGTGCTTGCTTCAACCCATAAAGAGCTTTCTTCAACTTTCACACTTTGTGCTCTTGGTCTTCAATCTCATAGCCTGGAGGTTTTTCAACATATACCTCCTCTTTCAACATTCCATTCAGAAATGTTGACTTCACATACATTTGGTAGACTTTCCACTTTTTTTGTGTTGCTATGGACATCACTGTTCTTATTGTTTCCATCCTTGCAACAGGTGCAAAGGTTTATTCATAGTCTCTTCCTTGTTGCGGCTTGTAGCCTTTCACAAAAAGTCTTTCTTTATGCCTTCTAATCTTGCCTTCAACATTTCTCTTGGTCTTGTCGACCCATTTTACTCCAATGACTTCTTTACCTTGTAGGAGGTCCACTAACTCCCATGTGTCATTCTTTTCAATTGCACCAATCTCTTCATTCATCGCTTCAATCCATTTCTCTTCTTTTACTGCATCTTAAAAATGAATTGGGTCATCAACATGAAAAAGCAAAGAAAATAAAGAATTCTGACCATTTTCATTATCAGCTTCTTGCTTACAAATTTCACTCAAACTTATAAATCTTGGTATTCTTGGTGTGCTTGGAGTTCCACTTGAACTCGAGGGAGTTTCTGATCCCAATGGTGTGCTTGGAGAAGCACGTCCTTGATTTCTCAAGGCTGTTTTGCTTCCTGCTTTTGGTGTGCTCTGTTGTGATTGTGTAGTTGAAGGAGGAACCACTGTGGAGGAATTATTTTCTGTTGTGCATTCCTCTTGCTCTTTGTGAGACACACATGTCTTCATGTTTATTATTTTCTCTAAGCTTGCATCCCAAGTTTCTTCTTCAATGAACTGCACATATCTGTTGATTATAAATTTCTTGGTGGATGGATTATAGAATTTGTATGCCTTGGACTCATCACTGTATCCAATAAAGACACACTTCTGCCCCTTGTTGTCCAATTTCTTCCTCAGTTGATCTGGGACATGTGCATAAGACACACATCCAAATACTTTTATGTGAGTGACAAACTACTTTGTTCCACTCCATCCTTCTTCCGGAACTCTGTTTATAAAATCTTTGGTTGGGCATCTATTAAAAATATATGTTTCACAATTGATAGCTTCAACCCAATACTCATTTGGAAAATGTTTTGCCTTCAACATACTTTTGACCATGTCCATGATGGTCCTGTTCTTCCTTTCTGCAACACTGTTTTGCTGCGGTGTGTACCTTGTGGTAAAATTCTTGTGTATGCCATTTTCCCTACAGAAACGTAGGAAATATTTGGAGATATATTCTCCACCTTTGTCAGTTCTCAACACTTTGATGTAGTGCCCACTTTACTTCTCAATAAGAGCATTGAAGTGGTAGAACTTTTCAAACACTTCACTCTTCTTTTTCAAGAAATAAACCCATGTCTTTCTTGTATAATCATATATAAATGTCAAGACATAGTGACTACTAGCTAAAGATGGCATTTGTATTGGTCCAAAAAAATTTGAGTGGACAATATCTAAGGGTGCCTTTGCCCTTATACTCTTCCCTGTTAGGAATGCTTCGCTGTGTTGTTTGCCCAAGATGCAGCCTTCACATAGGCTATCAGGTTTCTCAGTGAGTGGTAATCCTTTTACCATCCCTTTTCTATGAAATAGGTTCAAACCTCCAAAATTGAGATGTGCAAATCTCAAATTCCATAACCAGTTATCGTCTTTCACTTCTTCTTGAAAGACCTCTATTGTGACTCCTTCCTTCAAGTTTGTTCTGAGCTTGAGAGGAAACATCCTATTCTTTATCATGTGCACTTATGAAATAACCCTTTTACTTGGACGTATGTCCATGATAGTACACACATCATTCTTAAAAAACACATTTTAGCCCTTGTTCACGAGCTGTCTAATGCTTAGAAGGTTGCATTTCAAGCCAGGTACATAATATACATCTGGAAAAAAATTCTTTTCTCCCTTCCTTTTGAGTATTGATACTCTTCCTTTTCCCGTGATAGAGACTTTGCTATCAGTCCCTGTTATCACTTTAGATTTCACATTTTCATCCAGATTGGCAAACCCTGCTATGTTTTCAGTCATGTGGTTACTACAACCTGAGTCTAAAAACCATACATATTCATGTTTTTCTTGTGCTACATTACATGTTAGAAGCACATTACTCTGGTTCTTATCTTCTTTTACAAAATTTGAATTTTCCCTATTATTCATGCCATTTTGTGTCTTTCTACATTCATTGGCATAATGCCCATACTTTTTACAATAATGACATTGGACTTTGGATTTGTCATACCTTTGTCCTTGTGCATGGTGTTGGCTTGAGCCTTCACTTTGATTCTGATTGCTGGCCCTTCCACTTGTGCTTGCAGGGTTGTTTCTTTCACCTCTCTATGGGCTTCTTCCTCTTCCTTGGTAGTTTGATCTTCCTCGACCTCTACCTCGACCAAAAGACATTTTTGTCTTGAAAGCATGCTCCAATGAGGAGTTCACTATTCTATTTAGTCTATGTTCATGAGAAATAAAGGATGCATGAAGGTCATCCACTGGTAATTGTGAGATATCCTTTGTCTCTTCTATTGCCACTACTATGGCATCAAATCTTGAGGGTAGACTTCTCATGATTTTCTCCGCTATTCTTCTTTCCTAAACTGTCTCTCCATGAAACCTTATTTGGGTGACCAACCCAATCACATGTGTGAAGAATGAGTCTATGTTATCAGAATCTTTCATACAGAGAGTTTCAAAGTCTCTCCTAAGAATTTTTAGCTTTATTTTCTTCACCTTCTCCATGCTTTGATAGGCTGTTTTGAGAATATCCCATGCCTCCTTAGACTTTTTTGCTGCTGCAATCCTTGGGGAAATACTCTCATGCACTAATTGAAAGAGATAGAAGAGGGCTTTGGAGTCCTTCTTCTTATTATCTCTCAACAAGTCTCTTTCTACTAATGTCAAAGCAGCTAGTGCTACTGCATCTACTAGTTCTTCAAAACCTTGTTCCACCAGCTACCATATATCTTATGAAGCAAACAGGGCTCTCATTGTAATGGCCCAATAATCATAATTCTTCCCATTAAATTGTGATAGTTGGGGATTTTTCAGGTTTGTGCCTGTTGCTGCCATTTTGACTGTGTTAAATAAAACAATCAACTTGACTGTGTAAAATAGAAGCTTTCTCACTGATGGAGAAATCTACTTCTCAAGCCAATCTTACAGCTTCTACAGCAAAGAAAGCGAGCTCGTGCTTCTTTGACTGAGAGCCTAGACCTACTCTGATACCATGTTGAAAATATTGAACGAAATCAATAACAAAGGGATTCACCCCCACAACATAGAGAATGCAAACAAATGCGAAAATTTATAGTCAATACATAGGGAGCGATACACAGGAGAGGATTGAAACTTCTGTTTTCAATTCAATTCTCATTTTTCTAATGAAAAATTACATTGCTTATATCAAGTGGCCGAAGCCTCTAAAAGCCTAATCTATTTAATGCTGCTTCAATGCCTGAATGGATGTTAAACAACATTCATCCTTGGCTGTCAAAAAGCCCATTATTTCATTAAATCAGCACGCAAGCCGTATTTCTGGATTACACACGAAAACACGCGAAGATGCGTTCAAAACACAAAATTTCAGATCTCAAATTTTATGCAATATGGTCCTGGTCCACATCGCATCCCCGCATATTAGCGATTTTAAATTTTAACTCTTGCACTATCCTTTAAACTTTGCGGGCTGCGACATGCGTTAGTGACATGTCACTTATTGCATCACAACCAAAATAACTTAGCCTGCGGAGGTTGGCAATAAACTTAAATCTTTGCGAATGCGATATGCGATAGCGATATTACATTGCAAAACAAATAACATAGCTTGCGGTTGCGGAAAAGGTAAGTGGGAAAACTTGCGACACACGAAATGTGTTGCCCTCCTGAGCTTGAAACATGCCCCCTCTTGCGATGGCATCACAAACAAAATAGAATAACTTGCAGGCGGCATAAATTTAAAGTTAAAAACTTGCAACTTGCGCTTTGTAGGAAGCTTAAACAAAGGTAAGTGCAAAAAGAAAAATACAAAGGATTTCAGTGGTTTGTAAGTGCGGTAAGGTTTCATGTGTTCCCCTGATATCGCGTCGGTGGTAAAATAACATAACATTCGGTAACGCTTGCGGTAAGACTTAAGATTTGCGAAGTTGCGGTGAGGATGTGGGTCCCGCCAATATAGCATCGGAAGAGAAAAAAAATAGTATGCGGGCTTTAAGAGTTAAACTATAAAAGTTGCGATGTGCGGTATGCAGGTGGTAAAGGTTGGTAAGTTGTGGTAAGTGTGAAATGAAAAATACAAAGGTTTTGCAGAAATACAAAGAGTTACGATGGTTTCAATGTGGTCGGGTGTACGGTAGGTCCCGCTGATATCGCATCGGCGGGGAAATAAGTTATATGGTGAATGGCTTGAAGTTAAATCATAAAGTTGCGAGATGCACTGCGAGAAAAAATAAAAGGTAAGTCAAAATGCAGTGGTTGGAAATAAATGCAGAGTTAAAGGCTTGGTACTATGTTTTGTTGTTTTGCGTGGATTGCATGAAAACGCCTCCAGTCCTTTGGCTTTACTATTGTCCTTCTCTACAATAAAAATTTTATGAAGTTGTGGGTTGCGCCACTCCTTATTTATGACGGTGATTGGAGTAAAATTCCAACATTTACAAATTTCCTTTGATTGTTTCACAAGCAAATATAATTTGAATGGCCCCATATTCCTGACTGAGTTTACAATGCTCCAATGTGTGAGACAATGTATAGTCAATAATATATTTCCACCATGCCTACTCCAAACCAAACCAAGAATATGACCAACCATGGACCAAATAGCATTTTGTTGAAACTAAGATGTTGGCATAGAAAATGTTTTCAAAAACCTCTTATGGAAAAGGAGAAAGGAGAGGATTGCAAATGTTTTTTTTTTTGCCATTTAGCTTTTTAATATTCTGATTTGTCTTTTACTTATCAAACTTTATCTTTTAAATTTTAGACTTTTTGAAATTATTATTATTATTATTATTTTATTTTACACTATAATGATTATTTATTGAACTTAATAAAGTATTTATGTTATTTGTGAGTTTCAATATCGTGGCTCTTTATGTTGTGATTAATAAAATATTTTTGTGATAAATCATCATATACACAACACTAATTTAGAAATATTATCACAGTAAATAATTCATCTGCATGTTGTAATTAATGCGGTTGTAAAATATTAAATACATAATCATGATTTATAAACCATTCGAAATCTAGTTACTTCAGTTAGAACACCTGTATTCAACTGCGGATTTAAACAATTTTTTCACCGTACCGTTCTGTTTGGCTACTGTCTTTAATTTAACCCCAGTTTTGTATAGAAATGAATGTTGATTGGGATATAGACATTGATTAAAAATCTTGATTGGGATTTCTCTACAAAAAGAAATGAAAGCGCATTGACTCAAATTATGAAAAATAATGAATGGAAAACAACCAAACACTTCAGTGGAATAACAAATGAATCTCTAATCCAGACTCCATTCAGCGCAAAACTTGGAAATTATACCACGACTCACATTTACTTATACATAACCATACCAGCGAAATTAATTTTTTTTCTACTTTGCTAGCAAAGTGGCGCCCCACCATTCTGTGTTTCATGATAAACCAAAAAGATGTAGCATTGCCCATGTAAGTATAACTTTCACACTAAAGGTTGTATGGTGTAATTACAGTATAAATTCCGCAGAGATGCACAGGAAAAATTTGTCGAAGTCTCCATGGTTGCAGCTAAATCATATCACACCGAAAACACAATCACGGTTAAAAACTAATCCTACAAAAATGTCGTCAGTGACACCGATCAAATTTGGTTATGTATGGAACTAACAACTAGGTAATCCCAAACAAGACTTGTTTATCCCAAAAAGAATAAAAGAGATGTTCAATGTCATTGTCATGGTGATCAAGAAAGGAATATCTTCCATAAAACCTGTAGATACAAACAAAACCCAGAACATATGAAGGTACAGATATGTCAATAACGTTCGCGACGGTCGAATCCCACATAGGAGGTTGGGTGCCACATCTACACATCATTCATTATCTTAAAATATTTAAGATACGTGAAATTTTTTTACTCAACACAGACATGCTGAAATCAAATCATAACAGGTTTTATTTTTTAATAAATAGTAGTGGATTTACTCACTTCAAACAGAGTAAAACAGGTGACCGTAAATGTTGAGATACTAATATCATTGTCAGTTAAGTGTCATTACATTTAATTCTATTATCTGTTAGGAGTAGTAGACAGTTGAGTTTTACTTCAGTTTTAGGGGACTTTTACTTCAGTAATTTATTATTGATGTTTACAATGTAATATATTTAACTATCTTTGAATATTGAAAAGGGCAATTTCTCTTTTAGTTTTTCGCTCTCTTAAGATTCCAAAAATAATCGCAACGAGAGAAAAGTTGGAACAGCAGAGAAGAGAGACTACTCTGCATAATAATCTTTGAGAGAGCCGCAAAAATTTGAGGAAAGTTAAAAATAGCCTCCTGCGAAGAACCAAAAGAACGAAAAAGCTAGGCCAAGCCATCAAAAGCCGACTAAATGAATTGAAAAAAAGTTCAGCTCGGGTTTTTTAATTTATTTTTTATTTTAGCATAATGCACGCCAGGAAAGCAGCCAGAGAGTTACTAACGCACCACTCCAGAGCTAGAGCCAGAGCCGTGTTAGTTTTGCTTCTTCACGCACGTGGGTCAAACACCTGCTTTAAGATGATTTTTTTATTTAAGCTAAAATCCGGTTGATGCATGAAGGTATGAAGGCATTCAACGGATTTTTTAAAAAGAAAGGTTAAATGCATGAAGGATGTATCTTTAAAAAGGGGATTTTATACTGAACAATGCTTGACATGCTTTATTTGGAGTTAATTTTAAACTGGTTATGGTACATGTATAATTGTTTTTAAAAAAAGGGTTTATGTAATCTTTTTAAAGGTACTGTTTTGAAGTTTATGTTAAAAAAAGTCATGGAATTGATTCTAAAGTTTCTTTTAAAAAGGATGTTTTTTTTAAGAGGAGATTTAAAAAAAAAAATATGTGTGAATTTTTTTATAAAAAAGAGATTGTTTTGGAAAAAGAGATTTAGAAAGGGGTATTGTTAAAATTGTGAGAGCCTTGCCAAAGTGAATGTGTAAAAAGAATTTTTTTTGAGAAAATGATATTTTATAGAAGCAAGGTATTTGATCATCATATGTAGACTCGTCTGTTTGTGGAAACCAAGCAACGAGCTCATGGGAAAAGTCAAAAGGCTAAATCGACAACAGGGGATGTTTGAGATCTTTTAACTCAGCCGATCAGTTTTGAAGAAGCAGTTAAAGAAAATCATTGGGTTGATGCAATGAACCAAGAAATTGTTGCCATAAAGAAGAATCAGACTTGGGAATTAGTTGATCGAACCAAGAAATTGTTGCCATAGAGAAGAATCAGACTTGGGAATTAGTTGATCTCCCAAGAGATAAAACCAAAATTTGTGTAAAATGGGTATATAAGACCAAGCTAAATGAAAACGGAAAAATTGAGAAACATAAGGCAAGGTTGGTTTCCAAAGGATTCTCACAACAGTTTGGTGTTGACTATGGTGAATCTTATTCTTCAGTAGCAAGGTTAGGCACTATCAGAACCATTTTGTATACAACAGATCAACAATCTCAATGTAAAATCTGCCTTCCTAAATGGTATATTATAGGAAGAATTTTATGTAAAGCAACCTCCAGGTTTTGAAGTGCCAGGACAAGAGCATAAAGTATATAGATTGAAGAAAGCTTTATATGGTTTGAAACAAGATCTAAGAGCTTGGTACAATCGCATTGACACCTTGAGAGCAACAAAGATCGAAGCAATGTTGTATAAGACTTCTGACCAACAATGTGAGAGCGTGAGAGAAGTATTTGAATATTGTTAAGGTACAGAGATCCCAAAGACTTTACAACTTTCTTAGTAGAACAGTTGACGGGATCACTCTCGGCACATGAAACAAGACTCAGCCTGACAGAAGACTCCACAAAACAAGCTTTCAAAACACAAATCTCATTTAGTAGAGGCAGAGGCAAAGGATATAGAGGCGGAAACAAGCGAGGCAGAGGTCGAAGCAGTGGCAGATCAGATCATCATCATGCAAAAGAGGGGTGGAGACCTCCACAAAAGAGAACCCCAAGAGGCAGATCGTGGAACAGATCGAGTGTCCAATGTTACTATTGCAAGAAGTTTGGCCACTATGAACAAGACTGCAGAAAGAAACAATCATATCAACAAAGAGGCATTATCAATCTCTCCAACAATGAAGGAGAATCCTTAGAGACCATGTTTCTTTGATGCCATATTTCGGAGGACAAACACAGTGAAGACCTTTGGTTGTTGGACAGTGGATGCAGCAATCACATGACAGGTAACAAGAATCTTATTTCTTCTCTTGATGCTTCCATAACATCAGAGATAACACTTGGAGACCAAACAAGTATTAAAGCTAAAGGAAAAGGTATTGTCCCTATTCTTACTAAACAGAATCATAACAAATACATCCTTGATGTTTACTATGTTCCTCAGCTGAAACACAATCTCATTAGTGTAGGAAAACTAATGTAACATGGATATGATGCATTATTTCGAAAGAATGCATGCTATATATATGACAAAGATCCCCATAAAGGATTGATAGGAAAATTTGAAATGACCAAGAATAGGATGTTTCCATTGACTCTTAGAAGCCAAATACTAGACAATCATTAGTCCATAATATATCAAGAATAGATTAGACCCATTTATGGCATTCTAGGTATGGCCACATCCCAATCAAGAATCTAAGACTACTTCAAAATAATTCTAGTCATTGGTCTCCCTACTATGAGTGAAAAAGATTGTAATTGTGAAATTTGTGTCCTATCCAAGCATAAAAGAGATAGCTTTCCCACATCATCCTCGAGGGTGAAAGAGCCTTTAGCACTTGTCCATACAGACATATGTGGCCCAATGTAGACTCTTTCCATTGCTGGTAGTTTCTACTTTCTGACATTTATTGATGACTTTAGTAGGAAGATATGGGTGTACTCTTTAAAAAATAAATCAAATAACTTCTCTAGATTTATAGAGTTCAAGGCAGAAGCAGAAAAACATAGTGGAAAACTCTTGAAAGTACTTAGATCAGGCATATGAGGAGAATACAGCTCAAATGAATTCAAAAAATTTTGTCTACAACAAGGTATCATAATGTAGTACAGTACAAGATACACTCCACAGCAAGATGGAGTAGCAGAAAGAAAGAATCAATTAATCATGAACATGGAAAGATGCATGCTACGGGATAAGAAGTTGTCAAATAACTATTGGGCGGAAGTAGTGTCAACAAAAGTGTATGTTCTCAACAGATCACCAACATCCAGTCTACAAGATACAATACCTCAAGAAGCACGGGATGGTAACAAGGTAAATGTATCACACTTTAGAATTTTTGGATCAATAGCTTTTTCACATGTTCCTGAGAAATTAAGAAAAAATCTTGATGATAGGAGTGAAAGATGCATATTTGTATGCTACAATGAGCAGTCAAAAGCCTATAGAATTTACAACTCTATTACCAAAAAGTTTATTTTAAGAAGAGATGTCAAATTTTTCGAAAATAAATCTTGGTTTGATCATGTAGATGAAACTTCAAATCATGATTTTTATCCACTACAATCTCCAAATTGCAGGTTTAAGAAAAACCAGACCATTCTGAAAATGGTACATCATCAAGTAGCGATTCAGCGAGTGATCAAACATCTTCAGAAGAGGAACATAAAACAAGAAGTATCAGAAAGATATATGAACAGGAGCATGAATTTGACCAACATAATATGTTTGCATTGCTTTCAACTCAACTGACCCATTTTTAATAAGTAGTTAAAGAAAATCATTGAGTTGATGCAATGAACCAAGAAATCGCTGCCTTAGAGAAGAATCAGAGTTGGGAATTAGCTTATCTCCCAAGAGACAAAACCAAAATTGGCGTAAAATGGGTATATAATATCAAGAAAAATGAAAAAGGGAAAATTGGGAAATATAAAGCAAGGTTGGTTGCCAAAGGATTCTCACAACAGTTTGGTGTTGACTACGGTGAAACATTTGCTCCAGTATCAAGGTTATACATTGTCAGAACCATTTTTTCCATAACAGCTCAACATAAAGGGAAATTCTATCAACTTGATGTAAAATCTGCCTTCCTAAATGGTATATTACAGGAAGAAATTTATGTAAATCAACATCCTAGTTTTGAAGTGCCAGGATAGGAGAATAAAGTATATACATTGAACAAAGCTTTATATGGTTTGAAACAAGCTCCAGGAGCTTGGTACAGTCGCATCGACACTTATCTCATCAAAAGTGGTTTTTCTAGAAGAAGCCATGAACCCGCCTTGTATACCAAATCTCATGAAGGTAAAATTCGTATTCTATGATTTTATGTAGATGATATTATTTACAAAGGAAATATGATGTTAGAATACTTCAAAGCAGCAATGCAAGAAGAGTTTGATATGACAGACCTAGGAGTCACGAAATATTTCTTAGGCATTGAAATTCACCAATCTGCTAATGGAATTTTTGTTGGTCAACAAAATTATGCCACTGACATCATTCAAATGTTCATAATGACCAATTGAAAATCAACTGATACACCAATTTCTCTAGGTGCCAAACTCAGCAAATAAGATGTAGCACCATTTGTTGATCCCACATTGTATAAAATTCTAGTTTGTAGTTTGTTGTATCTCACTGCAACTGGACCTGATATTATGTTTGTGGAAAGTTTTGTCTCCAGGTTTATGCAGTCACCAAATATTACTCATTGGAAAGTTGCAAAAAGGGTGTTAAGGTATATTGTAGGGACCATAGACAATGATTTGTTTTATACACATTCCAAAAAAAATTCACTTTCAGGTTATACAGACAACGATTATGCAAGGAGTTTAGATGATCTCAAAAGTACCTTAGGGAATGTTTTTCATCTTGGAACCAATCTGATTTCATGGGCATCCAAGAAACAACCAATCGTTTCAATTATTCTGCAGAGTTTGAATATGTAGCAGCAAATTCAACATCTTGTCAAGTAGTGTGGTTGAGAAGATTATTGAAAGATATTTCAAATATTCAGAAGGAGTCGACTCCAATTTACTGTGATAACAGTTCAGCAATTTCTTTATAAAAAAATCACGTTTTTCACAAAAAGAGAAAGCACATTGACACACGTTTTCATTTCATTTGTGAACTTGTCAATGATGGGGACATATCACTTTCTTTTTGTGGTTCCAAAGATCAGCTTGTAGATAATTTCACAAAGCCATTGGGGAAGAATCTATTTGAATTTCAAAGAGAGAAATTAGGCATGGTTAGTGCCTCCACTTGTAACAGTTGAGATTAGGAGGGGATGTTGAGATACTAATCTCACTGTCAGTTAGGTGTCATTACATTTAATTCTATTGTCTACTAGGTGTCATAGACAGTTCTGTTTTACTTCAGTTTTAGTTGAGTTTTACTCCAATAATTTATTATTGATGTTTACAATGTAATCTATTTAACTATTCATTACATTTAATTCTATTGTCTACTAGGTGTCGTAGACAATTCAGTTTTACTTCATTTTTAGACGAGTTTTACTCCAATAATTTATTATTGATGTTTACAATGTAATCTATTTAACTATCTTTGAATATTGAGAAGGGCAATATCTGCTCCAGTTTTTTTCTCTCATTATTTGTCAGTAAAATTGACATGTGAAAGCATATCGCGACAAACCAAACTTTATATTATAACTTCAAAACATGAAATACATTCATATATGGAGGTTGTTACTCCTTCACAAGTAAAACACTACCTTTTACTGAGATTTACATTGAGAGAGGTTGTTGAGTAACACACAGTAAAACTTGTAACTCTTCACTTGCCCACCAAAATTCACACACTCCACGATTTTCTCCCTTTGTCTTTCCAAACTTACTTCCCCCACACTTCATTCAACTTCTAGATGCTTGTTAATTCAAAAAATATACATCTAAGACACTAATACATGACAGAGTAAAAAAATTAATAGAAAGGATGGGTGACTTAATACACACCATGGGTGATTATTTGTGTTGCGGAGTTAATGTTTTCCCATAAGATTTTCTCCTTTTGTCTTTCCAAACTTACTTCCCCCACACTTCATTCAACTTCTACATGCTTGTTAATTCAAAAAATATATATCTAAAACAATAATACATGATAGCGTCAAAAATTTAATAAAAAGCATGGGTGAATTAATACACAGCATGGGAAATTATACAAAGAATGATTTTGTGTTGTTGAGTTAATGTCTGCCCATAAGCTTTTCTCCCTTTCTCTTTCCAAACTTGTTTCCCCACACTTCGTACAACTTCTACATGCTTGCTAATTCAAAACATATATATCTAATACATTCATACATGACAAAGTCAAAAAATTAGTACAAAGCATGGATGAATTAATACACAGCATGGGCGATTATACAAAAAATGATTTTCTATGTTGAGGAGTTACTTTTTGCCCATAAGCTTTTACCAAACCTGTTGGAATTTCCAATGACGAGATCTGATGCCAAGTTGGAAAATATGGTATGCTCTAATCTATGTCGAGAACATATAGGAAAAAAAAAAAAAAAACAGAGAAGAAATATGTGAAAAAAACAATTACACAGACAGACAAAGCGAAAACAGGAGAGGAAAACTTTTCTTCATTCATCTCACTGAACATATGAAAATTACATTTCTTTATACAAAAATGGCGGAGCCTTAAGATTGAATGCAATTCAATGCAGACAGGATTGTTGACAACGAAAATGTCCTTCTGCCTATTTTGTTGTTTTCTACACTAAACAACGTACAAAGCACAAAAGGTCGGACCTGAAATTTTATGGGTTTCAACTGTGAAACCACATCGCTTATGAACCCTCCATCACAAATCACACATCGAGGATCTTAAATATTAACTGACGTAATACGGGAAACCTTAAGTTCTTGCGATTGCAATTTGTGATGGCAATATCACATCGCAACATAAATGTTTTACCTTGCGGGTGCTATCCATCAAAATTTGCAATATGCGATTGGGATCGCATCACAACTTAAACATAATAACTTGCGGGCACTTATGGGTAAATCTTAAAAAGTGCGAAGTGCGAAACTACGAGTGGCTTAAAAAGGTAAAACATAAAATGTGCAAAGTGAAAACATGCTAAAAGGTAAGTGGTAAATCTTGCGAAATGCAAAATCTACGTTTTGTGATGTGCGATGACGATGTCGCATCGCAACATCGCAAGGTTTGGTGCGGGGGCTTAAAAGGTAAAACTCAAAATTTACGAAGTGCGGTATGCAGGCGGTTAAGCAGCGATAAATGCAAAATGCCAAAAGGTAATAAATAAACATAAATGCAAAGGTTTGTGGGTGGTCTTGGTAATGCAACAAGGTTGGTGGGTCCCGCCGATATCGCATTGGTGGAAATATAACTTTCAGTGAAGGCATTAGTGGTAAACCTTAAATTTTGTAGGTTGCAACATGCAAGAAAGAGGTAAGTAAATGACGGTAAAGAGAATTAAATGCAGAGTAGGGCTAGGTACTCTGTTTGTTGATTTTTCATGAAACACCTTCGGATTTGAAACATGGGCTTCATCCTTCCCTGCACAAAAATTCAATGAAGTGTGGGCTGCTGCTAAACTTTATTCATGGTGGTAATTGAGAGTATTTCCAACATTCCCCCTTAATCACAACTGTCACCATCAATCATTCCCAGATACTTTCTGAGATAAACAACAGACACTTTCTGAGATAAACAATGTTTTTTTTGTGACAATGGCTTTATGAGGATATCTGCAAACTGTTCCTCTAACATGCAACACTACAAAACAATTTTACCATTTTTAAATAATTCCCTTATGAAATGGTATTCAACATCAGTATGCATTGTTCTCTTGTGGAAAAAAAAAATCTTTGAAAATGAAATTGCTAAGTTGTTATCACATAAAATTATGGTTCCTTTGTCTTATTCATGACATAAATCTCTCAGCATCCTTCTCATCCAAACTGCTTGGCATGTTGTTGTTGTTGTTGCTACTGCATATTCAACTTCTTCTATTGATAATGAAACTATTTCCTGCTTCCTGGAAGCCCATGAAATTCCCCCCGATCTCAAATGAAAAAAATACCCTGATGTGCTCCTCCTGGCATCAGCACTTCCATCCCAATCACTGTCAGTGTAACCAATTAGCTTAAAATCATCAATTTTGGAGTATAGAACACCATACTCCTTTGTTCCATTTACATACCTCAATATTCTCTTGGCTGCTTGCCAATGTGCCTCCTTGGGTGTCTCCATGGATCTGGATATCAAACTTACTACATACATTATATCAGACCTAGTTGCAGTCAAATACATTAGACTGCCAACCATGCTTTTGTACAATGTCGGATTGACATTCATGATGCAATCTTCTTTTCTCAACTTCAACCCCATGACAGTTGGAGTTGATGATGGCTTGTTGTTCTACATATTGAACCTTTTTAAAACTTCTGCAACATATTTTTCTTGGGAGATAAAAATTCCCTTTTTTTTTTTCTTTACTTCTATGCCCAAAAAATATATTATAAAACCCAAGTCAGTCATTTCAAACTCACTTTTCATGACTACTTTGAAATCAGCAATGAGAGAAACATCATTTCCTGTAAAAATCAAATCATCTACATATAAAACAACAATAATAATTTTACTATAATTTTCTTTGATGTAGAGTGTGGGTTCACCATCACACTTGTCGAACCCATTGTATATCAGGCAAGAATCAATCTTGTTATACCATGCTTGTGGTGCTTGCTTCAGCCCATAAAGAGATTTACGCAACTTACACACCTTGTGTTCTTGGCCTTCTATCTCATAGCCAAAAGGTTGTTCAAAATACACCTCCTCTTGCAGCATTCCACTCAAGAATGTTGACTTCACATCCATTTGATAAAATTTCCATTTTTTTTGTGTTGCTATGGACAACATTGTCTGTACTGTCTCCATCCTCAGAAGTGGTGCAAATTTTTCTTCATAGTCTCTTCCTTGCCGCTGCTTGTAGCCTTTGACAACTAGCCTTTCTTTGTGCATTTGTATCTTACCTTCAATGTTGCTTTTGGTCTTATAGACTCATCTCACTACATTAACTTCTTTTCCTTGTGGGAGGTCCACTAACTCCCATGTGTCATTATTTTATATTGCTACTATCTCTTCATTCATTGCTTCAACCCACTTCTCTTCTTTGACTGCATCTTGAAAATGGATTGGGTCATCAACATGACAAAATAATAAAAATAAAAAATTCAGACAAGCATTATTATCAAGTTCTTCTTCCTCATAAATTTCACTTAAATTTCAGAATTTTGGTCTTCTTATATTTGTTGAAGATGTGCTTGGAGTTTCACTTGAACTCGAGGGAGTTGATGATCCCTGTGGTGTGCTTGGAGAAGAAATTTATTGGTTTCTCAATGTTGTTCTATTGCTTTCTTGTGGTGCACTCTGTTGAGCTTTTGTAGGTGGAGGAGGAGCCATCGTTGAGGAGTTTTTTTCTGCAGTCCATTCCTCTTTCTCTTCATGAGACATCCATGTATTCACATTCACTGTCTTCTCTAAACTTCCATCCCAAGCTTCTTCTTCTATGAACTGAACATCTCTGTTGATTATTACTTTCTTGGTTGATGGATTATAGAGCTTGTAAGCCTTGGATTCATCACTGTATTTAAGAAATATACATTTCTCCCCCTTGTTGTCTAACTTCTTCCTTAACTGATCCAGGACATGTGCATATACCACACATCCAAACACTCTCATGTGAGTGACAAATTTCTTTGTTCCACTCCATTCTTCTTCTGGAACTCTGTTCATATCACTTTTGATTGGACATCTATTAATGATATATGTTTCACAAGAGATGGCTTCTACCCAATAATCATTTCGAAAATGCTTTTCCTTCAACATACTTCTTACCATGTCCATGATGGTCCTATTCTTTATTTCTACGACACCATTTTTCTGAGGTATATACCTTGTGGTAAATTTCTTGTGTATTCCATGCGCCTTGCAGAAATGTAGGAAGTATTTGGAGATATATTCTCCACCTCTATCAGTTCTCAACACTTTTATGCAGTGTCCACTTTTCTTCTCAACAAGAACTTTGTTGTTCAAACACTTCACTTTTCTGTTTTAGAAAATAGACCCATGTTTTCCCTGTGTAATCATCTATAAATGTAAAAATATAATGACTGCCAGCTAATGATGGCATTTGCATTGGTACACATAAATCTGAGTGGAAAATATCCAAAGGTGCCTTTGCCCTTATACTCTTTCCTATTGGAAATGATTCTCTGTCTTGTTTGCCCAAGATGCAGCCTTCACATATGTTTTTTGGTTTCTCTATGAGTGGTAATCCCTTTACGTACCATGCCCTTTCTATGCAACAAATTCAAACCTCTGAAATTGAGATGTCGAAATCTCAAATTCCAAAATCAGTTCTCATCTTTCACTTCTTCTTGAAAGATTTCTTTTGTGACAACTGCTACAACACCTCCTTCCTTCAAATTTGATATGATATTGAGAGGAAACATTCTATTGCTTGTCGTATGCACTTTTTCTATGAGTTGTCTACTTGGAGGTCTATCGATGATTCTGCACACATCATTTAAAAAAAACACATTTTAGCCCTTTTGCACGAGATGTCTAATGCTTAGAAGGTTACATTTCAAGCCAGGGACATAATAGACACTTGGCACGAAAATATTATCTCCCTTATTTGTCAATATGTTTACTCTTCCTTTTCCCATGACAGGGACCTTTCTATTAGTGCCAGTTGTCACTTCAGATTTTACACTCTCATTTAGATAGGAAAACATTGATATGTTTCCAATCATATGGTTACTAAATCTAAAAACCATACATATTCTTGTTTTTCTTGTGCTACATTACAAGCTAAAAGCAAGCTACCATAGTTCTGATTTTCTTTTGTAAAATTTACACTTGGTTTACTACCCATGTCATTTTTCTTCTTTCTACATTCATTTTCATAACGAAAATACTTTTTGCAATAATGAAATGGGACATGAGATTTATCATACCTCTGTCCTTGTGCTTGATTCTGGCTTCGGCCTCGTCTTGGATTCTGATTGCTACTCCTTCCACTTATGCTTGGAAGGCTACTTCTTCCACCTCTGTGTGGGCTTCTTCCTCTTCCTCAGTAGATTGATCTTCCGCGACCTCTACCTTGACCAAAAGACATTTGTGTCTTAAATGCATGCTCCAATGAGGGGTTTGTTTCTCTATTCAGTCTGTGCTCATGAGACATCAGTGATGCATTAAGCTCATCTACTAAAAATTGTGAGATATCCTTTGTATTTTCTATGGCCACTACTATGGCATCATAACTTGATGGTAGACTTCTTAAGACTTTCTCAACTATTCTCCTTTCTTCAAGTGTCTTTCCATTAGACCTGATTTGGGTAACCAACCCAATCACATGTGTAAATAATGAGTCTATCTTATCAGACTCTTTCATACAAAGAGTTTCAAAATCTCTTCTTAGTATTTGAAGTTTTGATGTCTTCACCTTTTCCATGCCTTGATAGGTTGTCTAGAGGGTATCCCATGCCTCCTTGGACTTCATTTCTGCTGCAACCCTTGGGAAAATACTCTCATTTACTTCTTTGAAAATATACAAGAGGGCTTTGGAGTCCTTATTCTTATTGTCCCTCAAAAAATCTCTTTCTTCTTGTGTCAAAGAATTACATGTTGCTGCATCTATTGGTTCTTTGAAACCATTTTCCACCAGCTCTCAAATATCTTGTGAGGAGAACAAGGCCTTCATTGTAATGGCCCAATAATCACAATTCTTCCCATTGAACTGTGGTAGTTGGGGATTAATCAAGCTTGTGCCTACTGCTGCCATCTTGACTGTGTAAACAAAACCTTCTCACTGTTGGAGAATCCGCTTCTCAAACAAACTTTCAGCTTCTTCAGTAAAGAACACTTTCTTTCACTAAGAGCCTAAACCTGTTCTGAAACAATGTTGAAATTTCCAATGGTAAGCTCTGATGCTAAGTTGGAAAATCTGGTATTCTCTTATCTATGTCGACAACATACATAAACAAAAAAACAGAGAAGAAATATGTGAAAAAAACAATGACACACAGACAGAGTGAAAACAGGAAAGGAAATGTTTTCTTCATTCATCTTACTGAACATATGAAAATTACTTTTCTTTATACAAAAATGGTAGAGCCTTAATATTGAATGCAATTCAATGCTGATGGGACTGTTAACAACCAAAATGTCCTTATGCATGTTCTATTGTTTTCTACATGAAAAAATGTACAAAACAAAAAAGGCCAGACCTGAAATTTTATGGGTTTTGGCTACGAAACCACATCGCATCCACGTCCTCCATCACAAATCGCACATAGAGGATCTTAAATTTTAACTGGCGCAATACGGGAAACCTTGAATTTCTTATGATTGCAATGTGTGATGGCACCATCGCATCACAACATAAATCTTTTACTTTGCGGGCACTATCCATAAAACTTTGTGATATGCGATTGCGATCTCATCGCAACATAAACATAATAACTTGCGGGCGCTTATGGGTAAGTCCTAAAAAGTGTGAAGTGCGAAACTGTGGGCGGCTTAAAATGGTAAAACATAAAATGTGCGAATTGCAGGCGCGTTAAAAGGTAAGTAGTAAATCTTGCAAAATGAAAAATCTAAGTTTTACGATGTGCGATGATGATGTCACATCACAACATCGCAAGGTTTGGTGCAGGGGCCTAAAAGGTAAAACTCAAAAGTTGCGAAGTGCAGTATGCGGGCGATTAAGCAACGGTAAGTGTGAAATGGCAGAAGGTAAGAAATAAACAGAAAGAAAAGGTTTGTGCGCAGTCTTGGCAATGCGGCAAGGTTGGTGGGTCCTGTCGATGTCGCATCGGCGGAAATTTAACTTTCAGCGAAGGCGTTAAGTGGTAAAAATTAAATCTTATAGGTTGCGACATGCGGGCAAGAGGTAAGTCAACGGTGAGAAAGAGAATTAAACGCAGAGTAAGACTGGGTATTTTGTTTGTTGATTTTGCCTAAAACACCTTCGGATTTGAAAATTGGGTCTTGTTCTTCCCTGCACAAAAATTCAATGAAGTATGGGCTACTGCCATATTTTATTCATGACTATGATTGAGAGTATTTCCAGCAAAACCATGAATTGGATTTCCATTTTATTTTGATTCTTTAATCTGATGGGAATGGCTAAATGTCCTCTTATTCATAACTTCATTTAATTCATGTCCTTCCCTGCAAACTCAATCCACAACATTCAAAACACCCATTCAACTCTCACATCATCATCATCTCCAGCAGTTTCTTGGTGCCAGCGCATGCCCAGTGTGAAAAAAATCATAAATTCCATTAGGATAGACACTTGGTGTTTCAGAGTATATGTCCATTCGTGCCATCAATTGAGTGCATTAAGGTCCTTCTTGCCGTTTCAGATTACATGCCCACAACCATCAACCGAGTAACTGGCCGATGCGCTATTGTTCTTTCCATTTCTTCTGTCACCAATTTTCGGGTGGCAAGATGGATCAGACCGATTTTCACGTCATGTTCCATCGAAGTAGAGCGGCAGAGCTGCAGAAGATATAATGGACACGACACCACTTCCACTTATGTACTGATCGTTGTTATAATTTGATAAAATATTTATTGAAGTCTGTAATAGAAAGATGAAAGACCATAGTTGTTAATGGCAACCTTTGGATGTTTAATCAGACAAAAAAAAAAAAAAAATATTCCCATTAAAAAAAAATTTAAAAATAAAAGTCAAGGGTGATATATCCACCTAGGTCAATATAAAGCAGTCGTCCCCTAACTAAAACACAATTATACATCACACAATTATACTTTTTTTTTTATTTATAAACATATCCTGTAAAAGCAATATTAACAAGGATAAATAAACTACAGCAACGGAAATTTCGTTTTCTTGAGGGAATTTTTTTTCTCGAGAAAATGGTGTGTAGTGAAGGCAAGAGGAACCAGTAACAATGGCGTGGGAATTTGGGACATTATAGAAATACCTCCCGATTATCCTACCCACATGATTGTTTTCCACTTTAAATTTTGCATAAGTAATTGTGAGTGGAAATACTTATAGTTTTTCTTTTAATTTTGCTTTGGCATAGTTTATTGAGTGTAAATTTTAAATATTTATAGTAAATAATGTAGGTAGATTTTTTTTATTAAACAGAAAATTGAGTAATATTAATTATATATAATATTTAAAATATGTTTAGTTAAAACATTCAATAAATGTTTAGAGTTGTATTTCTAATTTTTGTTAAATTGATTTTACCATTTACAACAACACAATATAGAAGATTTGATCACATCTAAAAGCTAACTTCGTGCACGGGAAGCTAAAGATTTTGGCATATTCCATTGGAATTAGAAAACCATGGAATGGAAATTTCTATCTTGAAAAATAAATAAATAAATAATTACAAATTTTTATATTTATTGGAATTAGAAAATTATTGAATGAAAATTCCTGGGTGGAAAAATAAATAAATAAACAAGTAATTGTTTTTTATTTGTATTTTTGAAAGATTTTATTTCTTTATATATATATGGGTTTTAAGACAATATTTAAGACAAATTGTGAGTAAATTTTCTTAGATTGAGACAAAAAAATATTTTGAATTGTCTTAAATATTAACTCTCAAATTATTGTCATTAAAAACACATAAGATCAATAAACCCTACAAGTTGGAATTTCTACAGAGAGCCCTGCTAGGGTTTGAAGCACTGGTAGGGTTTTTTTATTCTTCTGCATGCTGCAGTAAACTTTGACGGCCCGAAGGGCTCATCTTGCAGAGCTCTTCAGGCGGGGGTCAGTGCTGGCTAGTCACAAGAGAAGAGGAGGGGCCAATGGGGCCCCTTCTTACAAACAAATGGTTCTAGACAGGGGTAAAGGCCCAAGTGAAGGCGTGCAGATTTTAGGATTAGAAGCTGCAGGCAGGAAGCAGAAGCATGGCATGGTCTCCAAGAAGGAACAAGGTCAAAGGCCCACAAGAGGAATTAAAATAATATAAGGAAGAGAAAAGGTAGGACTCTCTCCTGAGGGGAGTCTCCCAAGACGACTGTAGAGTAGCAGGCAATAGCTGAATATCAGGCTCAAAACCCAGAGGGCACAGAGCCATTAGGATCTGGAATCGAAGGCCAAAAACCAGTAGAGAAAGGATGCTGCAAACTGAAAACATCAGAAATTCTTCGGGTCATAATCACAGATTCGAAAATGCAGGAATATCATGATCATATGTCTATCTACGCTCTAATCTGCAAATTTATGGGTTTTTGGCCCATAGAGAAAGCCCTATGACATTGGATCAAGCAGAAATGAACACCCTGAGGAGATGTCCAGCCTCACCTAAGCACTAATGGGTTTTTCACGGTGTTTTTTGCAAACCTGGAAGATAGAGACCATATTTTTTACAGAGGCCCCTATTTCTATGCCTCGGCAGGGTTATATATGAGGTTGTGGAAACCCAACTTTTCTCCAGAAAAGGAGACCTTCACCCATGTGCCGGTATGGATCCGCCTCTTCTCACTACCCATTGACTATTGTAGACCCTCAATGCTAGAATAGATTGGTAAAAAACTGGGGAAGTTTTTCCAAGCTTCGGAAGCGACCCTACAAAAAATATATACCTCTTGTGCTAGAATTTGTGTTGAAATGGATATGTCGGGAGCACTACATGAAGGATTATGGCTAGAATTTCGTGACGAAGTTTTCTTTCAAGCTATAGATTACGAACAGATCCCCTTTAGATGTCGCAGGTGCCATGAACATGGAAACCTTTTCCGAGAATTTCCTCTAAATAAACAGCCAGAACAATGTAAATAAGGTATGCTTAAAGACAAATATGGTTTTGTCCGTCCCATACGGAGACATAGATCAAACAGAAGAAACCAGACCAAATCTACGCCATCCAATAAAGGAAATGGTAATTCCTTCGCAGCTCTGGGGGGGAAGGATGTAACGGAAGAAGAATCAATCCCTCTGGACACACAACTAGATATAGTGGGAGCTACTCAATAGGAAACCCCAAGCTCTCGAATTCAAAACACGGAAAAGACCCCTGAAGGAGCCGAATAAGGATTTGATTTAGAAGGGGATGTGGAAATGACAATGAGTGAAGCATGTACAGAGAACCTAAAACTTAGGGACATTCTTGATAGGGAAGGCATGGACCTTATCAACATGGTGAAACAATGGAAAGAACTAGGAGTGGAACAAATCCCGAAAGAAAAAATTGACAGGATAAATTTCCTATTCTTGGTACAAGAGGAGGCAGGGAGCAAGGGTTAGAAAAGGGGACATGGTGAGAATAAAGGGCTGGGAATAAAAGTCCAGGGCTTGCAACAAAACAAACCAAAGGCCAAACCACAGCGCGAACGGGGTCGAATATCAAATAATGAGGCTCTTCAGGAATTAGGCCAAATGTTGTTGAACTCAGGTAAGATGAAACCCCTAGAGGGTTTCACCTATACATCCTAACCTTTTAGTTTATAATGAAGATATTATCCTGGAATGCTAGGGGGCTAAATCGCCGTAGGAAACAGAGACTTCTTAAAAATAAGGTCAAAAGAGAAATTCTAGATATGATCTATCTACAAGAAACAAAATGTTTAAGTCAAAAGATGAAGGAAGTGTGTCGGAAAATTGGTAGGAGGATGGAATGTCTAGAAGTAGAGGGTAATGGAAGTGAAGGAAGGATGGCTACATTATGGAACCTACAATTAATCCAGTTAATAAGTGCAGAAGAAACATCATTTTTTGTGTCTCTAGAGATGAAAATTATAGGCGAACAAGGTACATACCTTTGTACCAATGTTTAAGGCCCTCAAAGATTGGAAGATAAACTAAGACTGTTGGAAAACCTCTCCCAGTTGCAAATAGGCACATTGGAGTTAGATGAATATATAGAGGCAATTTCAACATGATCATCTCTTTAGATGAGAAAAAAGGTGGGCTGAGGAAGTTAAACCGGGAAGCAGAGGCCTTCAGAAACTTCATCAGGGTGGTTAAGCTAGTTTATATCCATCCAGAGAGGGGGCTGTACACCTTGAATAATAAACGCGGAGGTGATAGGAAAATTTCCTCTCGGCTAGCCCACTTTCTTATTTCAGAGGAAATCATCATGGTAGGAGTTGCAGTAGAGACTTATATTCTCCCCAGCGGGGGTTTTGATCATTGGCCTATCACTCTGGATGCTGCAATTTTGGACACTCCTAAAAATTGCCTTTTCAGGTTTGAAAAGTTTTGGTTCGATCACCGAGATTTTAAGTCAAAGATTAAGCAGTGGTGGCAGGAGCCCATTATGATCAGGGGTACTAAAATTTTTCATCTTCAAACTCGATTGAGACACATCAAAGCAAGAATCAGGAACTAGAATCAGTAGGTTTTTGGAAATATTTTCAAAGAGAAGCTATCCTTGGAGGAAAAATTGGAAATTCTGTAAAAGGAATTTATGAGTGAGGGTGTATCTCAGGCTACCAAACTCGAAGAGCAAGATATTATAAGAATATGGGATGAAAGGTGTCAGCAAGAGGAATTCCTATGGAGACAGAAGTCTAGGGTTCAGTGGCTGAAGGAAGGAGAAAGGAACAATTTTTTTTCCATAAATGAGCTATTGACCATAGAAGGACTAACAGGATCATTCAATTAAAGTATGATCAAGGGAATTATTTTGAATCTCATGGGGATATTTCCAACCTCTTGGTTAATCACTTTGCACACATAGTCGAGGAGCCTGCCGTTGATAGGGAAGAGGCCATCGGGGAAGTGGTTTCCTTCATTCCTAGAATCCTAACAAAGGATCACAACAGGAATCTGGATCGCCCCATCTCCAAGGCAGAAGTGGAAGAAGCTGTACAGGAAATGCCAAATGGCAAATTGCCTGGCCTGGATGGTTTCACCATTGATTTTTCCAAAGCCTGTTGGGACACTACAAAGATATATTTGGGAGCTTGTCGAGGACTCATGTAAGTCCTCCTCAATCCTTAAATCCCTGAATTCTACATTCATTTCCCTAATTCCTAAGGAAGATGAGGCTTGCAGTCCAGCGAAATTTTGTCCTATAGCCCTGTGCAACTTTTTATATAAAATAGTCTCTAATTTGATGGCGAATAGATTGAAGACTATCCTTCCTTTGATCATATCAGAAGAAAATTCAGGTTTTGTTGAAGGGAGGTAGATCATGGATAATATCCTTTGGGTACATGAGATGATTCATTCGTTGGAGTCCCAAAAAAAATCAGGAATGATAATCTAGCTGGATTTGTCGAAAGAATATGAAAAAGTCAGCTGCAGATATATGGAGGCAGTGCTTGCTGCGTTTGGGTTTGGACAAAGATGGATCATTTGGGTGATGGCTTTGATTAAATCCCCTAGTTTCTTAATCCTGGTTAATGGAGGCCATTCTAGCCACTTCAAACCCTCAAGGGGTATCAGACAAGGTGACTCGATATCACAGTTTCTCTTTGTCATTCTCATGAAAGGTTTAAGTCGAGTCATCAAAGTGGCTAAAGAAAAAGCTGACATAACTGGTCTCTAGCCTCACCAAGCGAGTCAGACGACTACCCATCAGCAATTCATGGATGATACGATGGTTCATGGGGTCCCTACTATCAGAGAAGCACGGGGTTTCAAGGCCATTCTGGACCTCTTTATTCGAGCACTAGGTATGGACTTAAATTATAAAAAAGCGATGATTTTTTTCTTCAATATGCACATCGCCATATAGAGGAACCTTATAGCCATTCTCAGCTTTCAAAGGAGAAGCCTCCCGTCTAAATACCTGGGGATTCCTATAACGGATAAGCCCTGGAAGAAGAGTCACTAGGAGAAACTCCTATCTTCCCTGGAAAATAGAGGAAACTATTAGACGAATCATCCTCTTAACTTCGTTGGTCTTCTGGTCATGACGAAGGTGGTGCTTCAGGCCATACCACACTACATGCTCTCCATTCTGCAAGCTCCAAAGGGTATCCTCCAGAAAATTAGAGATATCCAACGAAAGTTTCTATGGTCCAGTAAAGCTGATAATAAGCAATGGAACCTTGTGGCTTGGAAGAAGGCATGTAAACCAAAGATCCTGGGTGGCCTCAGCCTCCAGGACCATGAATAAGTGAACAAGGTCTGCGGGGCCAAGCTCTGGTGGAGATGGCTTAAGGAAACTACTACCCCATGGGTGGTTCTCTAGAAAGCCAAATACGCGGAGGATTGGAGACCCCTTGAACTCGTCAGATTGATAAGGGATATCACAGGTTCCACTATTTGGAACTTGTCTTGGGAAAACAAGCATATTATCCAAGAGCATTGCTTCTGGGAAATAAGGAATGGCTAAACTAAGTTCTTCTGGGAAGATGCTTGGACAAAAATGCCTAAACTGTGGGAACCTAAGTACCAATTAGTGCAGTAGAGTTTTCAAAGGTTGGGTAGAATAAATTTTAATTAGTATTGGATCACAGACCATTGGGACCCTCAGTGGCGCTACTAGTCTACAAACCCTCCTTCTCTGGATGAAGGGGTCCTCAACCAGATGAAATCTCTACGGCCACTGCTGGAGAAAAGAAAGGTGTGAATCTCTCAGGAGGTAGATAAACTTCATTGGGGAAGAATGGAGGGAGGGGAATTCAACCTCAAAGAGGCTAGACACTACCTGGAAAATAGGGATTTAGATGAAAAGGTCCACTAGCATGACAATGTATGGAATTCCATCTACTGGCCCAAAATCAAAACTTTAATATGGCTCATAATGCATAGGAAAATTCTTACATGGGAAAATCTATTAAGAAAAGGGTTCATAGGCCTGCCATGTTGCTGCCTTTGTGAAGTGGAGGAGGAGATGATGAACCACCTCCTGAATTCCTGTAAGTGGATAGCTAGTCTGTGGGATTGGATGGCAGAGATCTTTCGCCAAACAGATCGGAGCTGAGAGTCCATCCAAGACATAGTCTCTAGGTGGAGGGTTCAGTATGCTAAAAACGAAATAGTAAACCTCTTATGGCATCTAGGCCCTGGTTTCCTCGTCTAGAAGGTGTGGAAAGAAAGAAACAGAATAATATTCCAGGATACAGGGCACCAAATGGACCAACTTAAAATTGATATCATGAAAAACATGAGAGAAATGGTACTTACCAAGGTAAAAGGGGATCAATCTGAAAGGCCTTCGATAGGAGAGCAATGTATACTGGAGATTTTTAGCCTCGGAGAGGTGAGTGGCCTAGGTCCGTCTACCCTGCATCCAGATTCCCCTCCCTCCCATCAAAGTTGGAATCTCCCCCTCCCGGTTTACTGGAAGTTAAACTTCGACGGTGCATCGAGGGTAAATCTGGGCTTGGATGGCTATGGAAGGGTTATCATAGATGACAAAGGTGAAATTGTGCATATCTATGGTAGCTCACTGGGAGAAGCAACAAATAACGAAGCAGAATTCACAGTGTTGGAGCAAGGCTTGAGGATTTTGGTTCGTCTAAACAGCAAGAATGCCATAGTCAAAGGGGATTCTATGTTGGAAATCAATGCAGCGAAACATTTGCAGAATGGGGCTAAGCTGATTAAGGTAACAAAGAATTGGCACCTCTCACAGGCCACGATGCTTATCCTTACCCACATGTCTCTGCTGAAAGGTATTGTGTTTCAAGTGGTCCATCACTCAGTTAATTCCCTGGCGGACACGTTGGCTAATCATGCGGTGGACCATCTAGAGGATTATCTGGATGCCCGCTGGTAGGATGTAACAAATGGAAGCCTACGAAAGGAGTGCGAGTAGGTGGCCATCAAGGATCTGTGTGGGCTGGGAGATGGAGAGGCCAGCTCCCACGAGAAAAAGAAATAAGGTAGAATGCAGTACTCTAGGTCATTTAAGCCGAAGCATAGGTACCAGAGTCATCTTGCCCGTGTGAGACGTGTGAGGAGGTGGGAGAGTAATAGCTAGGACAGGGTCGGGTACACCATTCCCAACAGTCCTACAAATTGTCAGATTGGAATCATGAGAGATCGCGACAGTCCTAATCAGGATAACCGCCTGGGGATGGGAAATCACCACCAATTTATGATAAGGTGGTTAGGCAGCAGGCATGATCGTAGCAGGTGGGTGACTACTCATGCCAGCTTTCAGACTATGTGCCTCTACAATATAAATACAGGTCAGGGTTGTAAATATGAAGGCACAAGCATTCTGCAGAGGGATTCAGTTCTTGGTCTCTATTCTCTTTTCCTCCTCGCCATCAATAGTAAGTTTGAAAATAAGGGGTGGTGGGATAGTATGGCTAGGTGCTCCCTTTATCACTCCAGAGAAGAAACTATAGTTCAGGAGGCAGCAGAGGGCTATATCAGGTCAGTCTCTGACAAAGGTAAAAAGACAGTGGAGACCTTGCAAGCTGAAGTCTCCAAATTAAGAGACAGTGTGGATGATACGTCCATTAAAGAGGAAGTTGTCTAGATTATTGACCTTGGCACCCCAGCCACTCGAGCTACGCAATTCCTGCGAAATGAGGCTATGTCCTAGCACATCAAGACCTTACTGGATGAATATATTAACCAGAAGGAGGCCTCCACCCATGAGGATATCCAAGTTTGTAGAAATGGGTATGCCAGGAACTCGACTCGCTTAGACAGTTTGGAAGGGACTCTGAGGTCTCTGGTGGAGGAGATATAGGAATAGTCGAGGAGACTCGAGGGTTTTCTGAAACTGTTCGAGACTTACCTGAAGTATGTGGAGAATCTGTCCATCCAACTGCCGGATGAGACCCACAAGAAAACTGTGATTCACTGATTCAAACCCCAGAATGCTCCTGTTCAAGAGGGGAATGATGGTCCGAGCGCGGCTGCCAGCAAGGAGGAGGAGACCGCTGGGGAACAGGATTAAATTCCTGTGGTTTTTCAACAGAAGCATATGTTGATGGTTTTATTTTTTGTATCTACGAGCTATGATATTGGGTGGCTTGTTGCCAATGGCCTCCTACCTAGTAGGTGGGCCAAGCTTTGTTGCAAGCATTAGCATCCTTACAAGTCCTTGGGGGCGAAGCAAAGTGTATTGCTTTCTATTTTAAGTTTTTGTCTCTCGTTATGTCTGGTTGACAGGGGTTTCTATTTTCACTACAACTAGCATAAATTTTTTGTAATACTATGTACAATATTTACTCATTAATGCAACTGCTGATTTACAAAAAAAAAAAAACTCTCAAATTATTGTCTTCAAAAAACCTCTCTATAAACAAAATATATAAAACAACTATTATTTTAGGATTTTTTCTTCTGTGATCCATAAATAGTATAAAAAATCTTTTGGTTATAATCACATCTAAGAATATTTTGTCTAATTATTTTCTTTTAGAGACAAATTATTTTTTTGTTTCAAGAGGCTTTGTCTCTATAGAGAATATGTCCTTAAACCTAGTTATTGTTTCTGTAGAGACAACAAAAAATTTTCACTAGAAGCACAATATAGAATGTGAATCTTTTCTTTTTCATCAATGATTAATTCATGATAGGGAACAGTGGAATCGAACCACCAACCTATTGCTATCAAGGAAAGTGCTACTCCATTGAGCTAGCACCCTCACAAGAAATGTGTTTTCTTGATTAGAAAAGATAAAAATCAACAAACCAAAATGTATCATCATATTAGTGAAGAAAAATTATGTTAAATGTTGCTACATGACGAATTTCATAGAAAGGAATAAAATTGTAGATGGTATTGAGTGTGGAGTCATCTAGTGGGTTAAATTTCACTCAGGGTAGATAATCTTATGAGGTGAAAGCACTATATATGCAAACTAGTTTTTTTTATATTTTCTATGGAAAATAAATGCAACTCAAGACAAGTAATTTCTAGAATTGGCTTCTATTCAGAACTATTTTCAATAAATTTTAACCCAATTATTGACTTTGTTATAGTATAACTATACATACAAATGAACACACCACACGATCACACTAGATGATTCATTATAAACATACTCTATTCAATCAACTGGGTTACGAAGTCTAATGAATAATCTTAAGTCAGAAATCAATGTTCTAAAAGTAAGAAGTTGTGCATGGCCTTGGGCTGGAACATGAGCTTCACCCTAATCTTTGTTTGAGTTTTGACTTAGTAGTAGCTTGAGAATGAACCTTATTTTCAGCCTACTTCAAGAATTTGGAATCAATCTGATTTTGAGCTTAAGTATGAGATTGAGGATGGGATTGAGTTTGAATTTGGGTGTATATTTGAATCTTTCCTTGTGAATTGGACCAACTATGCATCTGAGAATCAAATTGAGGCCCCAAGTCTCAGACTCCATTTAAGCTTGGAATCCACTTGAAACTTACTATTTAGTGGGGCCAAAATTATCCTTGATAAGGTACAAAAAATACAATTAAATTATAAATACTATAAAGGATTATTCATTGATATAAATGAGACCCACTGTTAAATTATAATGTTGAAATATTGTAATCTTAAACACAACTTCAAGTATTGTATAAGTAATAGGATGAAGCTTATCATTTTCTCTTATGCACGAACTCAAGAATTGTAAAAGGAATAGGACCACAACCACTGCTTGTGATTAACTACTGTAAATAACTATTTAAGGGGCCCGTCACTTCACTAATGTTCTATTTCACGAGGATAATATTTCACCCTCTTGGATCATACAAAAGGATTCCATTTTTTGTTTATTTTTCTTATAATATTCTATAAATAACTTAATTTTGACCAATGACATGCACAAAATGGTACTTAATAAATGCTTCAATTCCAAAATAAATAAGAATACAAATTTCCATAAGAAAATATGTCTCGATAATGTCTACTCTGATTCTTTGGAGCACTCCATTAAAAAAATTAATTTCTTGTACTTTGAACTTTTAAAGACTTTGTAATTGTAAGGTGCTCAACACCATTGTGAAATCATTGAAAACACATCTTGGTGACTCAATTGTGAAAGGGTAGGAATTTCATTTGTTATCAAAATTGAATTTCCATCGTGGAAATTTTGCATGTGGTAAAAGATGCCTACATAGGAGTATCACGAAAGTAACATGGCTATTGCTTTCTAGAGTATCCTTGGATATACAAATCAGTTGGATTGGGATTAGCTGGAATATTGTTCGAAATTTTATGGTGACCCTTCTTCATCCATTTCTCATGTTGTAAGATTCTTTAAATACACCTAAGAAAATGTTGTGTTATATGAAGATGTGTTGATGATGCTATTTAATTCATATCTTGAACATCTACAAAGGGATTTACTTTTATATTCTTCCATTCTGAAGAGAATATCATCTGTTGCAATTCTTATTGAGGAGATTCTTAAACATTGTGGCCCAAGATTCTAGATATATGAAGAATCCTATCAAGATCTATCGACACCTCTACAAGAAGGTCTTCTTTACCTTTTAGGAAATGATGATGACACATTTGTAGAAGAAGAAGAAGCACTTACTCACTTCCCCAAGGATAATTGAGCTTCAAGTGTGAAAGTGAGCCTTAGGCTCTCCCAAATTTTGATGATATGCACAATTTTCCATAAGAGGGTAAGGAGAAACTGTTTTCAAATAAAATAAGATTTGATCATTCATTTCTAGAAGAAAACTATGCGGTTGTTTAAGTCAATAGTTCACGATATGTTTGGAAAGCAATTCTGCAAGAGAATTTTTCACCTTGTATTTCGTGACTCGAGTGGCCTGTGTTTATTTCTATCCATATGATAGAATTAATATTAACTCGAGCTCATGAATGTGATAGTTCAAATTTTAGCCATCATTACGATAAATATGAGGAAGATCTGAATGACAAATTGTTGTGCGCTGATGCAACAAAAAAATGTGCCTTTGACTTCGCAAGTGACAAAACCCTTAGTATGTTAGCGAAACAAGAGAAGCATAAATATTATATGATTTTTAGGATGCTCTAGTTTATGACACTGAAGGAGAGGATGAATACTTTTTATGATAGTGTTATATTCATGTTTATTGAAGATCAAAATGTAAGTAATGAGGTTTTCAAATCAATATAAGAGCAATCTAGAAATGAAGCATTCCTTCTTAAGCCTAAGAAGGATCATATTACAAGTAAATGTTCTAAAGACACATATTAGGAATTACTAGCAACCCTACAAAAGTGAAATATTCTTGGTCTAATTCAAGGTAATAAAGGAGTAATAATAATATAGAATTGTAAAGTTTCAAAAGTGTATGCATGTAGAAGGAGGCCTTAATGAAAAATATAGCCAAAATTTGGGTCAGATTAATATTGAAGTTGATCATCATGTGACTGAAAATAAAATTGCTTTCAATGAATCTAATGAAATTTTTTAGGCTAATGTTACACACGATGATCACTGTACCTGGAAAAACAATATGCAACAATAAATTCTTAATAGAGGTAGCATCATCTTGATGCAACCCGAGAGTATCCTTGAAAAATAAGAAATTGACATTTTACCAATTCTTTATTGGTAGAAATTGGGCATGATGGAATTGTGGGTGTTAATGAGTTCCACTATAAAGATGATAAAATGTTTAAAGAAGGTAATGCTTCTCGCCACAAAAATGATAAAACTGATGCTTGAGGTAAGGATGAGAAACATGAGGCTTCCCAAATGTATTCTTCGGGTTCCAACAATGAATTTACTATGCTGAAAGAAAGCTTATGGCCATAATTTTGGCAGAGTTATGTTTTTCGTTCCACGGATAAACTAACCTCCCCATTCCTATTGGTAACAATAGTTATCATAACATATATCCACATTGGATGATGGGTAATAACAGTGATGTGGATAAAGAGGAGAAGCCAACAAAAAAAGAGACAAACGATGTTTTTATGAGTGGTCTTAAAATTAATACCATTGAGGGAAAGTTTTGTGAATTAAGAAGGGAAAAAAGAATGAATTCCAATGACATTGATGAATACCCTTGTTATGATGTGGATGACAAGAGGCATGTTGAAAATATTAATATGAGGGCTAGTGATGACTATGACAAACATGTAGAACTACATGCAGTGAGTTCCCCTGTCCTCGATGGCATAATATGCATAGTGAGATGATTGGAGAATAAGTATATAGGCCATTGACAAAGAGAATATATAGATTGGTGACTTGAAATATGATTTTCAGAATAAAAAACAAATATAGAGATTTGTTTGTTATTTTATTTTATTTTCAGAAAACTCCTGTTGCAATGAAAAAAAATATTGGGCTTGGAAATATCAATGCTATATATCAAGAGCATGAAGTGGATGTTATGACAAGAGAATACCCAAAATGCATAGGCAAAAAGGATGAGGAGCAATCTTGCAATTTGTATGATCTTGGTAATTATTGTGGGCCCAAAATAGAAAACAGCTATGTTGAAATTAATGACTTGTTTGATAATAACATCCCTATTTTGTGAAAATATGAATTTGAACAATTTGTAAAAGTCCAAACAGAGGTGCAAACTTTGTTTCCCCTAGGATTAAAAATGTTGTAAAGATCAAAATGGGATAACCCTTTCAAGTATAAAGGAAATGTAAATAGGGAAACCCCATGCCACTAGGGTGATGGATGTGCACAACAAAGATGTGTCTCTGATTTTTTTGATAATATATATGTCTCATTGTTCAATTATGTGGTGACACCTAACTCATAATTATACAACATAACCAAAATTTGAAATGATAAGGGAAATGAGAATCAAGGGCTAAATTGACCTCTTGGTTGTTAAAGACATTACCAAGTTGTTGCAAAATGTTAGAATAATTTTTTCAAATTTTCTTTGTAGTTAGTCCCTATGCATCGTAGTTGTTAAGACAACTAGATTTTGAAGGATTTTCTACCGTCCTAAGTAAACATGCCATCAACAACACTGATGAAAGAATAAATTGTTTTCCCATTTGCAAAGTTTCAAGAATAACCATTGAGGTTGATGACAATATGCCAAATAAAATATGAACCTACTCTAAATCTATGTGTGAATTTCATATCAATGAACCAAACATGAAGATATATATATATATATATATATATATATATATATATATACACACACACACACACACACACAAAATCCTTATATAGTTAACAAAACATACAATATTATGTGGGAAGATGTGGGTCTTCTTTTCTTCGATATATCAAAAGGAAGAAAACATAATTATAATGATAATATAAAATCCTTACCATTATAATGGTATTTAAGGCTTGCTAAAGGAAAGATATGTGAACGTATTTAAGTTCCCTATTTTTTAATATAATCTAACAAAGGAAAATGATACTTCCTACTTGATATCCTGAGGTGGCTACAGTAGATCAAAAATTTCAATTTAGAAATACTGTGGTGAGGATGAGATTTCAGGGTTATCAAGTGCTCCCAAGAAGAGAAATTTTCTCAAAGGTGAAAGAATTTGTTACCCACAATCTATTGGGCTAACTTTGGGTGGACCTAAATCTACTTCATGAAGACAATGATTATTTTTCTATTTGTGGAGCCAAATTTTGATTTGAATCGTGTTGAAACTGTGATGATATTGAACCAAGTACGTGACATACTAAATTCATAAATGAGAAGTTACAAATTCCAAAAGGGAGCCTGTGTCTCCCATTATATATGTAAGAGACTGGGCTAAAATTTGATGTGAATAAAATTTTATAAAAGAAAAAAGTAAGAGAACGATTAAGGGATTACTTATTCCAAGTTTCTAATTTGTTTTACAATAACTCTGAATAACTGAATACAACCAATTTTAAACTTTTAGACTCTTAGCTAAATCCGATCCTAAAATTAAGGCTTAATATTCTGATACATTATTTGGGACCTCAAAGTCTAATTTAAAATATTTATTTATGTTTTTCTTATCATGAGAGATGAGTAAAATTCCAACCCCAGCTCCATATTTGGAAAATGCTCCATCAAAATACATTTTCTAAACATCAGTGTTTGAATTTTGAGGCATAGTAATATTTTCTTCAATATCAAATTGAGTATTAGGAATATCATTGACTACTAAAGTAAAACATCCAAAATATTTGTCAATGACATAAATTGGGGATTAATAGATCGATTTTCTTTACAAATTGTATTAAAAAATATGACCTTTATATATAACCTTAAATGTTCACCTCCATAAACTGGGACTGTAGCAAAAGACATGTCCATTTGTAAGCTTCCCCGCAACTTTGCATAACAAGATCTATAAAATAGCATTCCAAACTTTGGAGTAATATTTGTAACGACTATATCCAAGAATATACTTTTGACATGGATTTGAGCAAGTGTTACAACTAAGTATTTAATCAATTTGATGCAAGGTACTTTCTTGGAATTAGACGTATACAAATGATTATATGGTCTGTTGATTTGTAATAGAAATTGAGCCAAGATTACTTTAGGAATTAAATTATGGGAAACCCCAAAATATAACATGCAATTATATAAAAGTTAATCATGAATTTCCAGGGTGACATAAAAAGGAGGAACACTTTCATCAATCATATCAGAGCTAGGACCAAATACCACTTGAGGTTTTTCATCATGCAAACTTGTGAAATTTTCATCTGAATCAATACTTAAAGATTGACTCCATTTGGAAACCGATTTTTATAACATGTATTTTTAGAGAATTCAGAAAATGGAATTGGAATTTTAACTCGTTCTAATTCTTTCTCAATATTAAAAATTGTTGGAGTAGTTTTTTTAGGAATATTTTGTTCTGGTGACTAGTTATGTGTCTCAACTGATGATGTTTGTATTTCGATTGTTTTTATTTGATGTAATCAAAAGTAAATTTTTTAACTGGTATTCCACATCCTGGCCTTGGACTTAAGTCATACCTTGAGTTTAACTCTGCAATGAGAAATTCAGAAAAATATTCATATTTAGAAATCTGAAAATTTTCTTGATTTTGGATTGAATATTGATTTTGACTAATTGGAAAAATAACATTGTGATATGATGAATATTCAAACTCATTGATATCATTTGTAACAATAGGAATAATTTCCTCAGGGTCTTGATCATCAATTAATAAGGGAGGTTGGATTTGTTGATCATTATTTGGTCTTTGTAAAATTTGAGGTTGAAAAAGTCTTCTATACTGAACTTGTGGTATGTTTGCAAGTAGTTGGCCTACTTTGGGTTGAGCTTCCATTCTATAGATTATATTATACATATTTATAAACATATAATTTAATTCATCATTTTTATGGTTTTCATATTTAGTTTTTTATGATTATGCACCTTCTTCTCTAACTTTCATATTCCTTTTAGTATTTTCAACATTTTCTCTCGGTTTACTAGATGCGTACCTATTGGCTTCAACTTGTATTTCATTAGTCTGAATATCTGCTAAAGTTTCATATTTTCTTTCTCTAATAATTACATCAAAATCATCTTCAAATGACTTAGATAATATCACTTTAGCAACAATAAATGGAGGTTTGAAATTTGACAGAATTTGATGATAAAGTTTGTTGAATATTTTAATGAAATGAGAAATAGGTTCACTAGGGTTTCTTTTCAAGTATTAAAACTCTGTTGGATAGTAAACAAAATATTTCTTAATTCCCCATTTATTTTTGAAAATATTTATTAGTTCTCCCCATTAATTGATAAAATTTTCTTATAATTGTCTAAATCATAGTCAAAAATTTCCCTCTAATGATTGCACAAAGACTCTAGTATAAACATATTCATGTCAAATATTCAGGCTAGCAAGAAAATCTAAAAATGCAGTTAAGTTATCTTCAACAGATGGCGTTTTTTCTCCATTGAAACTGGATAAATGTTTCATATACATATCGAGAAAAGGATGGAATTTAGCTACTCAAGCAAGAAGTAGTGTTGCATAGCGAGATGGTATAATTGGTAGAAAATCAACCATTGAATGTGTTGATGAGGGTCAAGATTAAGATGAAGATGAAGAATATTTTTGAGAAGAAGTTACTTGAGATGAGGATGAATGATATGATGTGGTAGGGTGTTCTATGAATTGAGGAGGGATAACCAATTTTTGAGATTATGGTATGGATTTATCTTGTTCTTCAAAAGCCAAGGAATAGGTGTAGATTGTTAGACATTCTTTGGGTTAAAAAAAAGTGGATCGGTAAGTATGTAACACATAATAAATGAAATCACTTGGTTTAAAATAAGGTAATTCAAATCCTAGTTCAAATTCTGTGTCATTTGCTTCTGCAGAAGAAATGGGAAGTTGGAATGATTCAAATTGATGAACCAATAAAGCTGACTGAAGGTCGACTCCCTTAGATAACAGTTATATCACTTTAGGTGGTATATCTAATAACTCAGTAGGAATTGTGATGGCTTGAAAAGGATCATGTTGTGATACAGTTTCTGGTGGAAGAGAAGAAGGAATGGAAGAAGGGGCTTCCAATCTACATCTAGAAGAGGAAGTTATGACTAACCTTTTTGGATTTGTTAATGGAGAATAAAGGTGAGAGTTAGAATGGGACCTGGTATGTCTAGGTGAAGCCAGGTTTACCAAATGGAGTCATCAGGTGAATGAAATTAACCAACTAGCTTCTTATTCACCTTTAAAAAGAAATTTTATCGTTGTCCGAGGGAAAATAAACTTCAAAATTTCGTTCCTCGGTAATGGCGCCAATCTGATGTTTTCCTTTGTATACAATTGTATGCTAAGGAACTGTGTCAAAGAATCTAAAATGAGGTTTTAATTTCTTAAGTGGTTAAATATTTAAACATATATAAGTCTCGATTACTTCTCATAAAATAGAAGGGTTGATTCTTCACCCTTAACAAAATTTCACTTTTAAAATGTTCTAAAATGAAGAACTTAAGAAGATATGTAATTCCTTAAACACTCTGATTGAATATTTAATTTTTCATACACAGTATATGTGTATAGAAATATTCTACAAGCAAACAAAAATATCCAAAATATAATAGAAATAAATAATTAAAATATGTAGAGGAGTTAACTAAAACAAATAGTTTCAGTTAATTAATCACTTTAAATGATTATAACTTTTCCGAAGCTTTCTAGGAGATTGATATTCAATATTTTCTTACACAAAATTCTATACAACTTTGAACATGTATAGAGTAAATTAAAATGAAACATAAATGAATAACTAGAAGAACTCTCAAATATACAAGAGCTGCTCAGAATAAGTCCATAATCCTTCTATTAGCTTCAGAAATACTTTGGAAAGTTATAAGATTGTCTAATGATTCACCACAAGGGTTCGATCTAATTCTCTTAGAATTACAAAATATTATAGAATTTTATTCAAGCATATCTAGAATTTAACTGAAATTTATTACAAAAATAATATCATCCAGAATAACTGGGACATTTTAAAAAATAGAACTAAAAAATAGAGGATCTAAACTGATTTGAAGGTTGTTGTTTGATGATTGTAGATGGAAAATATTCCTTTTCGTTCACTGTCCCTGAAATTACATTGTCTACTCTTAAACATCTGCATTATGTTCCTATTTGATGATTTCACACAATTTGTCCCATCTTTTTTCATCTGGGATAGACTTTTACAATTTTGTATATGCTTCATCAACTTCAGTATATTTCTCATATGTAGGTAGAGTTATGAAAAAATGTGTGACCTCATGCTGAATCAAAAAAAAAAAAATTAAGCCTTCAATAAGAGCTTTATCGGTTATGATCCCTTTGATTTTGGAAAATTTACTTTTAGCCACTACTATTTCATGTAACTTATAGTGATAAGTTTCAAGTGAAATAAATTTTCCACTCATGTCTTGTAATCCTAGAATTCCCTTTTGATGCAAAATATTAAATTTCCTTTGAAATTTTTTAATATGAGCCTCCAAATTTTGGCATTTGTTCTCGAGCTGTAGCATTAAGCTTCTCTTGGTAAGAAATTTTCTTGCCTCCAAGAAAACTTTAGTTTCTATTCAATACCAAATTCTTTTAGACCATCCTTTGTTTTAGAGTTTAAAACTTTAGTAATACTTGTTGATCTCTTGGTTTGTGGTCTCGGTCTTTCTTTATCTATGACACTGCTTCTTTGATTCTCTGCAATAATTTCTCCTGTTCAAAAATGATCTCAATATAATACCATAAGTCAATGATTGATTCAATATTATCAATCCAAATATTCTCCTAGGGTTGAGCAATAGTTTGTGCAATTAAAGATTCATTCTCATAAATCACTAATTGTTTAGTTAGCTTATAGTTATTTTGAATCTTAGAAAAATATGCATTATTAGACTTAATTTTTTTTTCTTGAATCATTTGTATTTGTGTCTTTAATTTCTCAATCTCGTGATCCTTTAGAAATATTTCTCCCATGGCCTTTGAAAAGTCTGTTGTTGCGTCGTTGGATTGTGTCCACTGCAATTGTTTTCATTTTTCCTGTTGTTGAAGTAGTTATAGTATAAGTAGTAGCTATAGGAATAGTTGTTGAAATGCCTATTTTTTTCTCTTTTTATTTTAGGAATGATTCCATATCAACTTCCATTTTCTAGATTTGGATATTTTTTCAACAATGAACTTGAACACATTTTCCTTTTTCTTTTCAATTTGACCAAATTCCTTAGCTTGTGGATGATTAATAGTATGAAGTTTAAGTTTCTTCCTCAGTGCTTAAATTCCAGCATTATTATTTTTAATCATCTACTCTGCTGCTTTAATATTAATAGGATCATATCCTAGTTTGATCACTAGATCTTCAAGAGCTTTGATCTTGGAATATTTGGCTAGGAATGATATTCTTTCCATCTTCAAATTTGTATGAATATTATTTAGGGAACCATGCAATTAGGAGGCTGCCATGGATGAGCTTGTAAATGTGGAATATATCATTTCACCATCCTACTTATGTAGGTCAATTTGATCAACGACAGGAATATGTTTGGTGTCAAAAGAAAAAAAATGATGTCTTGTAATCTTTTGCACTTCTAGGGACTGGAAATTTAGGTTACAAGAGAGCTAATTTAAACTTCCCTTTCTTAGTATCAAGTGCATATAGAAGTATGTGTTGTGTAGTGAATTACTTCCAAAACTATGAATAAGTGGCGGCATTTAATGCTTCATTTTTCCTTTTAATTTCTCTGTATCTAGCACAAATATTTTTCTCTGTTGAATCATGAGAAACAATAGATATAGGGTAATTTGTTATGAAACCAACTCCAAAACAGAAGAAAAGAGAGATCAACGCCTTAGAATTTAGCCACTTTTATAAGGAAACCTCCTTTACATTACATAAATGAATAATTTTTGGATGATACAAATGACAAAAACTTCTTTCTATATATAGGAGTCCATGGGGTCAAAATATAATCCTATCTGACCTAACAATATTAATGTAAGGGCACAATAATAACAATATGGGGGCTATAGGGGTATAAAAATAACAATAAGGGGGATAAACTAAAAGCAATAAGGGGACACACTAGTATTATAGGGACCTAACATGCCCCTCTCCTTCAAACAAGTGTTGCCCTCAATGCTTGATTATTTTTGGATGCTTCTGTATAAAATTATCACCCTCCCATGTGTAATCTTCAATGGGTAAGTTCTTCTACTTGCTGAGATACTCTGAAATTGATCGATTTCATAGTTTTCGAGTTCATGTTTATGTGAATTCTTCAGAGATTCTTTTGCCGCGATGTTGGTCTTCCTCTTGTTTCATTCGATTATGCACAAAAATTAGGTTATCCTTTGAGAGTTGGAGAACTTGTTGTTGATGTTCGATCTGATCTTCCACTACTTTATCATCCATATTAGCTTTCATTTGATCCTTCAAAACATCCAACGTAGCCTCCATTTTTACTTTTAAACCGGCTATGTCATCTTTTATTGCTCTTTGTAAGATCGAAATTTGTTGCACTTGGTACCGTAATTTTGATATCTCATACTGCAATTCTTCCTCTTCATGTGTCACAGTAGATATTTCTAATGGTTTAATGGGTGTGGAATTATTTTTGGGAGGAGTTATAGAACCCAATACTGATAAAAATTCTTCAATATGCCCTTGGAATCACTTCAAACTTATTTTTCAAACAAACGTTATACAATTTAAAAAAACAAATACACACTTTTTTCTTGCTTTTTAGGAGGTCGATATTAAACTTGAATTATCTCGGTGATTTTGGATCTTCATTATCTGAAAGTTGGTCCTGTAGTATCCCTCTAAATATCTTTTGAATGCATAGGTCTGACTTGATTTGGATTCTTCAAGGCAAAGTTATGCCCAATCTCCCACAATGACCTAATTATGGACTAGTTCAATAGAGCGAACTTGTGTGGTGTGCCACATGTGATTGTTTCGTCCTTTTGATACATAGGAAACTACATTTCGTATAATTTCAGACACTTTTTACAAAATTCCAATCTAATTCTCAGAGAGAGAGTTATGGTGATTTTCTCATGGTCGCCTCTTTGAGATGAAATTTGGGAGCCTAAAAAAACCCTAACTTCCACAGATCATATCTCTGACAATATTATGAACCAAGATCTGAAATTTTTACATGAGGTTTCTCACGATTTCGGCTACTCGTGGTAAAATTTTCATCTTATGAACCTTTGTATAAGAAAGCGTTATAGATAAATTTCCACGATGACCTATTTGAAGCAGCGAAACCCTAGAATCCAAATCTTTGATACCAAATTTTATGGAACCAGCTCCAAAAATAGAAGAAAAGAGAGATCAATGCCTTAGAATTCAGACACTTCAAGGGAGAAACCTCATTTACATTACATAGATGAACAATTTTTTTATGATACAAATGAAAAAACCTCCTTTCTATATATAAGATCCATGGGGTTACAATATAATCCTATCCGACCTAACAATAATGATGTAAGGGCACAATAATAATATTATGGGTGCTACAGGGGTACAAAAATAACAATAAGGGGGATACACTAGTATTATAGGGACCTAATAATCAGTAATTTCTTTGAAATGTGGAAAATAAGTGGGGGGAAAACCTGAAAATACTACTGTGGCTTGCTCTTATGAACTCTTATCCTTTGATGACTCGTGATTAGTATTTGTCTTCTTTATCCTTTTAAAAATTGTGAAACCAATGGCTTAAACTTCTTAGCGTGTAGGAGAAAAACTTTATCTTGGTATTTTGGTTTCTTTTTCTTGAGGAACTGGAGTCTGTGAAGATGTTTAACTAAAAATATTCTCCTCACCTTCTTGTAAGGTATTATCACACCGTTCTTCTTGGTTCTCATACTTTTCTATCTCTGGTTTCATTTTATGCACATCTGGATTATTTTTCTTCTCAATTCTCAATTTAGAAATAATCCCCAAGGGTTTATAGAACCAGATGAAGCTCAATTTAAGCTTCATTTGTTTTAATATAAGATCTTCCTCCTTTGTTGTTACCCTGGTGTTGACAATGAAAGGGCCAATCTATACCTTTAATTTGAACTGGGAATTATTCTTGTTGGATACAAAATGCAAACCATCCATATTAATCGCTTTTTTGATGTATTCTAATGCAAAGATCCTGATTGGTAAGAATATTTGAAACCTGTAGGGAGGAAGTTCACGTCCATATCCTCTGATTTTTGTATAATTATGGTAGAGCTACCAGTCTCCAATTTTAGCTTGCTCAATGAGGTGAAAAAATCTTTTGATTTCAGATGAAATCCTTGGTATAACATCACTGCTAAGAGGGCATAAAGACATATGTAGAAATTGGTTCACATAATCACAAAATGATTATTTTTTTGTGTTCTTCCTTACCAAGGAATTCAAGTGAATTATTGAATTAGGCTTCCCCTGTGTATCAAACTTTTGCAATGGAAATTTAAATTTGTCTACTTGATAAAATATAAGAAAATACAAAAGAACTAACTGATGCTTAAAATAGCCTTCAGTGGAAACCTACAAAAATTGATCACGAATATTAAATGCCAAAAACTAACTGTAGTTGAAAATAAATGAGGGTTTATCACTTTCTCAGAACACTAATAAAACTCCTAATATCACTTCATCAACCCACTCTTCACTAGGGTAACCTAGTAGACAAACGACCATGGAGATGACTTGCCTAGACATTTTTGGTTACATTGAAGAAGTGTACGGTGCATTAGTTCTTGGTGACTCGGAATTCTCAAGTAAAAATGACTCAAAAATTTTGGCTCGTTGAGAAAATGTGAGTTTTTTGTAAATTTCCATGAGGGGATTTGTAGAAAAGGGGTGCATGGGAGTCGTAGGTTTGATCTGGAGTGCTTGACATATATACTTGGGAGTTATGGTGAATAAGACTGTCATTTTTTGAAATTACAACCTTCTCACTAGGAAGATATCTAAGGTGACACCAGGTAAAAAATTCAAGGAATATTTGGGTCTAGGGAAAAATGAAGTGAGGTAAGAAATAATCCCATATGCTCAATTCATCTTTGGCATCTAAAAACTTATGGTTTCCCAAGTTGTTGAGTTCATAAAGATCAAACTCACACTGGGCTCACCTAAATTAACTACAGTAGGAAGCATTCGTCTTTCTACAACTAATTTGGGTTTTCCTTCAGATGTAGACATTGTGAATCAGGAATTTATAGGCAAGAGTGATGAATTACAAACTTCTCATGACGATTAATCGTAGCGAGTTTGCAGTGTAATTGTGAAATCAAGGGCCACACTGGAAATATTGGGAGTTGCAATGGTGAAAGATAATATGCAAAGGAATATGTGCTTTTTAAAGGAGGGAATTCGAATGAATAAGGAAGTCATACACATTTTTGGGCACGTCAGATTTTATTATTTGAACATTGGAGTGAAAGATACCTGGTGAAACAACTATGTAAATGACTAGCAGGAGGGATGTATATATCTAACAACTATATAGTCGAGGCTAAAAGGAAGGAGACAAGTGGCAGAGTGTGAATGGGTGCATGAGTGGAGTGGGAGTTGAAGCAGTTTTCGGAGGGGGGGTGGGGGGTAGTTAGCGGTTTCGGAGAGGGGGGTCCTGAAATAGTTGTGGGAGTGCCACGCATCAACGAGCGGCATATTAGAAACCTCTTTTTGGACAGCCCCCCCCCCCTCGGGTTAAACTTCGATAACACGGGGTCCCTAACTCCATCCTCCTCCGTTGATCGAGGCGGGGATGACCTTCTTCGTTGATTCTCAATTGAACTTTATAAAAAAATGACAAAAGGTCAAATCACACTTTATTTACAATTAGACTATAGTCCTTATGAATAATATAAAAATGATTAAATATAAATAAAGAAAATAACTAGGACAACATTTTAACTAATGCACCTATATTAGGGGTTTTATTAATTCATTTTTTTTTTAAATTTCTTTATCTTTTTTTCTTGGTATTTTTTCATTTTTTATTTATTTATTTTCGTTTTATTTCATTATTTTTCTATATTGTTTTCTATTTTTATTTATTTTTTATTTTTTAACATAAAAAGAAATTGGAAAATACACTATGGTAAAAATAAGTTACAACCCTCTTCACTTACACTTTACTAGTAGTTATTGGAAAATTCATGGAAAGAAATTTGAAAATTAAATAAAACATAACATTTATTTTCAATTTTTGTTTTTATTTTTTCTTTTTCAACATAAAATGAAAATGGAAAATATACTATAGTAAAAATAATTTACAACACTCTCCACTTTCACTTTACTATTAGTTATTGGCAAATTGTTGGAAAGACATTTGCAAATTAAATGGGAAAAAACATTCATCTGAAATTTAGAGATTTAAGGAATTGTATTAATACTCTTTTACAATTTTCACTTGTGTATTTGTATCAGTCATCATAAAAAAAAAAAAAATTCTTTACTTTATTTACTTAGCTATACTCTTAATCCATCTTTTGACTCAAGGTTACATTACATGTACTTACTATATAGATTCTTTCTAGTCATATCATTATTGGACCAGTGATTAATATGTATATAATTGGGGCACTGAATATGTTAAGTCATTACATAAATAATTGTGAAAGTAAGGGTTCTAACACTCACGTGTTTAGCGCAATCCCGAGATTCGTATTTCAGGAAACTTGGCATAGTACTTATGTTTTTCCTTTAACCATTCATAAAGGTTGGATTGGTCAAGTTGTAAATACATTCATTTGTTTTGGATTTTTTATATACATCTCTATTCACTAGTGATTCTTACATTAATTAAGCTTACGGATGGTTCATGCATTGGGATTTGATTTGGCTAGTGGTGTCCACCTGTTTGCATTCCCACTGTTTGATCTGGAAACATAATATCAACGACAGATATTTGATGGGTAACTTCTTAAGGTAATACCCCTTGTAACCCTAAATATCTTGGCTCATTCTGTCGTTTTCAATCCCAGTGGCTCTGCATGTTCCACGGCGGCTGCTCTGTGTCGCTCTGCCTTTCGCCTCGACCAAGTAATGGGTCATGTTATCGTTCACCTATAGTGAAACATCAACCAAGTTTCATTCCTTCTTTGGTTGTTAGCTTGGAACCTTTTAAGAGTTGATGCCTCATCTGGTTTCATTTGATGGGTGGCATGGTTCCATATATTTTGTTTGGTATTCCACAGAATTTCGGCACCATGGTCTTCAACAAGGCGCTCCATCTTCCTCAAGGAAAGAGACCCTTGCCGCAACAGGTATTTCAGTTCTAAAATAAGGTTTTCCCTCATTCATTGGTTAATAATTATGGGTTTCATTCTGGTTTAGTCTTGTCACAAGTTTGCTAATTTTTATTCCTTGTTTTGACCTCCCCACAGCTAGGTCTCGGTCAGCAAATATAAACATTTCATGTCATATTAGTCTTTGCGCTACCTTCATTTTTTAGTTTTTTTTTTTCTCTCATTTCTTTCAGTTGGCCTTCTTTGCCACCTTCTCATATTATTTCTGTTTGTGTGCAAGTATTTCTCTTAGCCTAAAGTGTAAGGGTTTCCCTTTCTCCATCAAGGTTCATGCATTAAATGTTACCCTGACGCGGTCCTTGTGCTATCAGGTATTTTTAACATTGCTCCTCCTTATTGGGTGCAGAAAGAACATCCCAAATTTTCTGGCATGCGGTGTCCTGCCATCAAAGTTTGTCTTGCGGTTCATGGTAGCCGAACTGACTAAGTTATTTGAATTTTTCTTTGTTATGTCTACATGGCACCCCTGCAAACATCTTTAATTCATTCAATGAGTAGTGTGACTGTACCCTACTATCTCAATTCGACTCTACAGATTTAACTTAAGCATAGTGTTATTTTTGTGTTTTATAATATCCATGTAACTGGTTGAACTCTGTAAACTTTTATTGGGGTTCTTGCATGTCATTTCCCACACACCAATCGATACTACTTGCTTATTTTTTTATCGAATACAGTTTTATACTTATGCATTTCGAGTTTACCCTTGAGGCCTATTATTGTAAATATTTATGTTTTTTTTTTTTCCATTTACATGATATACGGGTCCATATCTCAGTTATTGCATAATATAATTTTGATGGGGTTGATACCCCTTTTGGCCAAGCGGAGTTAGATTTTTCTCTACAATGTACTATACTGAAAATTTCAAATTTTAAATGCAGTCCTTCATTCGTCGAGTATATTTTTTTCTGAAATACATACTTGCATTCTAGTTCAGGTTGTATGCTAGTATAATTTGTAAAGTAAATTATTTTTCTGCTATGGTTTACTTTCATTTTTTAAGAATAGTATTTATTTAAATTCTTTTCCAGATGTGATATTATGGCCTAACAATCTTCCTATGTCCGTGTATAACTTAGTTTTAGGAATAATGACCATTTCTAGGGTCTAGGGCTTTCACAAAGGACCCTGAACTAACAGTTCTCTTCCAGCCTCACTTTTTGGTGTCACTTAACAATTCAACAATATATTCCTATTTCCTTTTCTCAGTTACTCTCATTTGAATCTTCTGTAAATAAGCTATAATTCTCTAAGAAAATAAAGTCATATACAACTCATACTAGATTTACATAGTATATAATGCATATCTTTCTTTATTGTTTTTACACATTTCCAGAGTACTAAATGTACAGAGTATTTAATGCATTCTTTCTTTTCTGTAATACATATTTTCCAGATTCTACATTTACATAAGATATAATGCATTCTTTCATTACTGCAATACATTTTCCCAGATACTAGATTTTCACAGTATAAAATGCATTCCTGTATCAAACCAGTCTTTCTATAACATCTGAATTAATAATTCTGCTTACTTATCTTATTTGGGTCACTACTGATGGTGTCCTCCCTACCATAGGAGAGGAGATTACGTCCTTCTCTTCCCCCATACTCCACGCTTGAGTTGGGTAGGTTGACAGAGATTTTGAAAGATACCTCACAACTCCAAGTCCAATCTTCCTTTCCAGAAATATTTAGGAGTTCTGAGTGTTCCACAGGTCACTACCAGCTCAAGAATTTCTTCACTCTTTTATTTTCCTCCTTTTCTCCTAGAAAAAAACCCCTTTTCCTCACTGGGATGAACCATTATCCTCAGAGGAAAGGGTAACTGTCTGAACTGTCCAAACACCTCTCAATTCTTGGAATACTTTTACCATCAATCCCTTTTTTTAATTTTGTGGAACCACTTTTCCATAACTAATTTGTTTTCCACAAAATAAATTCTAACCCTTGTTCATCAAGTAGTCTTTCCAAAATAAATGAAATGTTTTAGTTTCTTTCTTTTAAAAATAAAATAACATAACATTTAGTCAAAAAATAGTTAGCACTTAAACCAACTGTCACAACTCTCCCCCCTGGAAGTAAACACCGTACTCGGTGTTTCTCTCCAACTCGGCAAACAATTACAGATAAGCCTCTTGAACAAATCCTTCATCCTCCTAGGTTGCCTCATCTGAGCTGAAGTTCTTCCACTACACTTTACCCTGGGTGATGGCTCGCCTCCGGAGCATGATTTTTCTCTGGTCGAGTATATATTGAGGTTCAACCAGAAATTCGTCGTCCGGTTTGACCTACAATAAAAAAAACTCCAATTAAATTCTCATAAAAAATTTGTATTTCAAGTTAGGATTTTTAATCTTATCCTACCTAAATGCTTTTCCAGTGGATAACATGCTTCGGGTCATGCACGTATCGCTTCAGTAAGGATACATGGAACACATTGTGCACCCTGATATGGCTGGGTAAGGCCAACCAGTATGCCACATGCCCCACCCTTTCCAATACCTGGAAAGGTCCACAGAATCTGGGAGCCACCTTGGCAAAGGAGACCCACCTTAATGTACTCCTCTTTGGTTTAATCCTTACATACACATGATCGCCCACTTCAAATTCACGATAAGTCCTCTTCTTATCCGCATATAAATTCTGCTGGTCTTCAGCAGCTCTTAGATTTTGTCTGATCTTTCTTACTTTTGATTCCATCTCAGCCAACATTTCGAGTCCAAGCATCAACTTAGTATCGGGGCTACTCCAATTGATGGGTGTACGACACTGTCATCCATATAAAGCTTCGAAGGGACTCATCTTAAGCGACTCATGGTAACCATTGTTGTAGGAAAATTATACCAAGTGCAAATATGCTTCCCATCTTGTTGGCTGCTTCATCACGTACATGCACAGCATATCCTCCAAGAATTGGTTTACCCTCTCGGTTTTTCCATCCGTTTGAGGATGATAATTTGTGTTAAAATCGATTTAGGTTCCCAAACCTGTGAATAAGGTCTTCCAGAATGTTGAAGTAAACTTCACATCCCTGTCCGATATGACAATATTTGGTATGCCATATAGTCTAAAGATTTCTCTCATAAATATATTTGCTATTTGCACAGCTTTTTAAGTAGATTGTACCAATATAAAGTGTGTTTCCTTGCTCAATCTATCAACTACCACCATAATGGAGTCATTGTGCCTTTTTTTTCTTAGTAAAACAGTAATGAAGTTTAGGGATTTAGCTTCCCATTTCCATTCAGGTACTGGTATGGGCTGCAACAATCCAACTGGATGTTGATGATCCACCTTAACCTGTTGACACTTCATACATTTATTTAAATATTATGCAATGTTTTTACACATGCCAAGCCAAAAATAAATCTTTTTAATTGCGGTGAACAGTTTCTAGTATCGTGGGTGCCCTGAATAGTTGCTACAGTGACATTCATTCATAATCAACTCCTTCAACTACATTCGATTTGGAATATATATCTTTTCCTTAAAGGTTAACAATTGTTCTTTGCTAATTCTGTAATCACCAGGTTTTTATTGCCTTCTCTCCTCCTCCATTTGCTGCCATAGAAACTGGTATTCAGGATCCTTGTGGGCTTCCTCTTTTACTTGATACAAAAATTTACATTCGAGCTAGTTATAGCAAAGCTCATAAACACAATGAAGTTTTTTTCTCAAAGCATCCGCCACTCCGTTTTCTTTACCTTTTACATGTTGAATATCCATGTCAAACTCGCATAGGAAGGCATTTCGTCTTGCCTGATGAGAGTTTAGATCAACTTGCTTGAATTAGCTGGTTAGGCTGTTGTGGTCAGTTTTTAGCACAAAATTTTTCCCTAGCAAGTAGTGCCTCCATCTTTGGAGTGCATGCACTACTGCTGTCAGCTCTAAGTCATAGGTTGAGTATCTTTGTTCATGGTATTTTAACTTTCTTGATTCGTAGGAAACCAATTTTCCTTCTTGCGATAAAACTGCCCCAACTCCTTCTTTACAAGCATCAGTACAAACCTCAAACTCTTTGTTGGAGTCAGCTACTCTCAACATCGAGGCAGTGGTAAAAAAATTCTTTAACCTCTCAAAACTATTATGGCATTCAGTATTCCACTTAAATAATTTTCCCTTCCTCTACAAGGAAGTAATTGGGAAAGCAATCTTGGATAACCCCTCAATGAACCGTCGATAGTACCCAACCAATCCCATAAAGGATCGAATATCTGCTACATTTTGGGGAATTTGTCACTCCATAATCATATTAATTTTCTCTGGATCAACCGTTATTCCCTCAGCTGAAATAACATGGCCTAGATACTTGATTTCTTCCTTGAAGAAATCACATTTTATGAACTTGGCATACACCTGATGTTTCCTTAACATTTCCAACACTATTCTTAATTGCTCCTTGTGCTCTTCCTGATTCTTTGAATAAATTAAAATATCATTGATAAATATCAGCACAAAACTATCAAAGAAGGGGTAAAATATTCTGTGTATCAGCCTCATAAATTTTGTTGGTGCATTCGTTAGACTGAAGGGTAGTACCATAAACTCGTAATGCCTGTACCTAGTACGGAAAGAAGTCTTGTAGATATCCTCGTCCTTTATCCGGATTTGGTGGTACCCAGACCTTAAGTATATTTTTTAAAATACTGTGGCCCCCTTCACCTGATCAAATAGTTCATCAATCCGTGGTAAGGGATATTTATTTTTTACGGTCAACTTATTGAGATGTCTGTAATCCATCCACATTTGCATGGTTCCATCCTTATTCTTTACAAACAGAGCCGATGCTCCCAAAGGCGACACACTTGGTCGAATATACCCTTTTTCCAACATCTCCTGCAATTGAATTTTTAATTCTGTTAGCTCCGCAAAACTCATTCGGTGTGGAGCCCTTGAAACCGGTCACGCTCCTAGAATTAACTCAATGGTGAAATCAGTATCTCTTCTTGGGGGTAATCCTGGTACTTCTTCTTGAAATACATCCATGAAGTCTTGTACCACTAGTATATTCTCCATCATAGGAGTCTTCTCCTTGGAATTGGTATAACCCACTTGGATGACATAAATCTGGCATCCGTTCCTAATACATTTATTCATTTGGGATGATGTAATAGGACGCGGCTATAACAGTTTCTTGATTCCTTGAATCTTGTTGCGAGTTCCATCTTGCATCCTATAATATCTAATATTTTCTTTACAATCCACCAATTTCCAATGTTTCTCTAGGAAATCCATGCCCAGTAGTACATCATAGGACCCTAATGGCAGTATATTCAGGTCCACATTTAACTGCTGGATTACAATTTCCAATTTATAGTTTGGAATTTTTGCACTTACCTTTCTTTTTGTGCCAGTGGATAGCTATACCAACCAAGGATTTTTGAATTTTTGACTTTGTAATTTACATAATTCTACTATTTTTGGGTTTACATAACTTAAACTTGCACCTGGGTTAACCAAAATAGAAATAGGTTGCGTAAGTAGCTTACCTTCCAACTCTATCATCGTTGGTTGATAATCTTCCTGACGATCTTCCAATGTTGCGTTGATTCTAGGTATATTTCGGGCTACATCTCCCACTATAGAAGCTTCTTGCAGATTAGCAACTGTTTCATTTCTCCCTCGCTGTGGACAATTTTTGTAGTAATGAGCCTCGCCGCACCCCCAACAATGCAGAGGTGGTTTTGGGGCTTCTCCTTACTCAGGTTTGATGGAAGCCTCTGTAGGCCTTTATTCTGCAGGCCATCGAGTTCTTTGGTGGTTTCTTCCAAACTGTTTGCTCACTGTATTTCATGCATAATTCTTAAATTTTCTATTCCTATCACTTTTGAAATTGGAACTACTTTTCTATCCTTTTCTTGGTTGCCAATTTTTTCTTAGTTCTCCTTTCATCTTGGATTGTTGATAACACATTCTTTCCTTTCGAAATTCTTCATCCATGGTTCTTGGATTCACGAATTCAATTTTTTCCTTCATGTGGGTTGGAAAACTACTTAAGAACCGTTGAACCTTAGCATTTTCATCCCTTAGATAAGGAACGTATCTTAATAGGGAAGTGAACTTGGTTATGTACTCATCCATTGTCATTTGACCCAGCTTCAAATCGTGGAATTCTCTCGATTTTTTGTCATAGAAACGTTCTGTTAAGTATTTTCCTTTAAAATATAGATAGAACGAATCCCATGTCACATCTTGATCTTAAATTCTGTGAACATTCTTTACTTCCTCCCACCACACAGTGGCCTTCTCTCTTAACTGGTAAATGGCCAATCTCGCTTTAAGGTTGTTGTTGCACTCGTAGACTTGGAAGTACTTTTTCATATTAATCAACCAGGCTTCTGCCACCTCTTCAGCTTCTCCATCAAACTTAGGTGGTTTTATCTTCTAGAACTCACCTTGTAGTTCCACCTTTTGTTTCTTAAATTTTTTCTGATTCGACACATTACCAGACTCAACCTCATTGTAGTTTTTGTACTTGTTGCTTCGTTGTGAATGGATTCTGTCCATTCTATCAATGGTTTGGTCCTTGTCTTGTCGTTTTTTTTCTTCCTACATGCCCCTATCGGGACTGGGTTGCAACACCCCCTGATTTTGTTTGTCAGAAAGGCTCTTAAGTATCCTTTCATGTTCTTGCATTAGGTGTTCATTGTCACTCCTTACTCAGACCATTTATTCCTACAACTTCTGCACAATACTTAGTATTATATTGTTCTAGTGTTGATGCTCCTCCAACATCCTACTAGTTTTCTAGTGTTGATCCCCACACAGCTGAATCCACATTTCAGGATTAATTTCCAGTTGGGGTTGGGATGTAGGTTCCCCTGTATTCTGAGGTGGTTGCTATGTCGATCCCCTCCTCATGCTGTCTTCTACAATATTATTTATTTTTATGTGCATCATTAATACACACAATTTATCATGGTAGGTGACCCCTAGCGTCCCAGCATGCGAATGTTGCTCTGATACGACTTGTAACATTCATCATAAGAAAAAATTAATTCTTTACTTTATTTACTTAACTATACTCTTAATCCATATTTTGACTCAAGGCTACATTACATGTACTTACTATATAGATTCATTCTAGTCATATTATTATTGGACCAGTTATTAATATGTATATAATTGGGGCACTAATTATGTTAATTCATTAAATAAATTATTGTGAAACTAAGGGTTCTAACCCTCACTTGTTTAACGCAATCGCGAGATTCGTATTTCAGGCAACTTTGCATAGTACTTAAGCTTTCCCTTTAACCGTTCATAAAGGTTGGATTGGTAAAGCTATAAGTACATTCATTTTTTTTGGATTTGTTATATACGACTCTACCCACCAGCGATTCTTACATTAATTAACCTTATGGATGGTTCAAGCATTGGCATTTGATTTGGCTAGTGGTGTCCACCTATTTTCATTCCCACCGTTCGATCTGGAAACACAGGATCGACGACAGAGATTTGATGGGTAACTGCTTAAGGTAATTCCCCTTGCAACCCTATCTATCTCGACTTATTCCGTTGTTGGCTCTCCCGGTGGCTCTGGAAGTTCCGCGGTGGCTGCTCCGTCTCGCTCTGCCTCTTGCCTCGATGAGGTAATGGGTTATGTTATCGTTCACTTGCAATGATACATCCGCCAAGTTTCGTTCCTGCTTTGGTCATTAGCTTTGAACCTTTTAAGAGTTGATGCCCCATATGGTTTCATTCTATGGGTGGCATGCTTCCATCTATTTCAACTGGTATTCCATAGAATTTCGGTGCCATGGTCTTCAACAGGGAATTCCAGCTTCCTTAGGGAAGGAGACCCTCCACCACAATAGGTATTGCAGTTTTCAAATAAGGTTTCCCTTGTTCATTGGTTAATAATTCTGGGTTTCATTCTGGTTCAATCATGTCACAAGTTCGCTAACCCTTATTCCTTGTTTGGACCTCCCCACAGCTAGGTCTCAGTTGAAAAAAAAAAACATTTCAGGTCAGATTACTCTTCGCTCTACCTTTTTTTTTAGTTGTTTTGTTCTCTCATTTCTTTCAGTTGGCCTTCTCTGTCACTTTCTCATATTATTTTTGTTTGTGTGCAGGTATTTCCCTTAGCCGAAAGTGTAATGGTTTCCCATTCTCTATCAAGGTTCATGCATTAAACATTACCCTAATGCAGTCCTCATATTATCAGGTATTTTGAACCCTGCTCCTCCTTATTGGGTGCAGAAAGAACATCCCAAATTTTCTGGCATGCGGTATGTTGCCATCGAAGTTTGTCTTGTTGTTCGTGGTAGCCGAACTGACCTAATTATTGAAATTTTTCTTGGTTCTGCCTACATGGAACCCCCGCAAGAATCCTTCTTTCATTCAATGAATAGTGTGATTGCACCCTACTGTCTCAATTCGACTCTGCGGATTTAACTTAAGCACAGTGTTATTATTGTGTTTTATAATATCCATGTAACTTATTGAACTTTGTACATTTTTATTGGGGTTCTTGCATGTCGTTTACCACACATCAATGGATACTAATTACTTCATTTTGTATCGAATATAGTTTTCCACTTATGCATTTCAAGTTTACCCTTTAGGCCTATTATTGTAATTATTTATGTTTTTTTTTTTCCATTTACATGATATAATAGTCCATATATCAGCTATTGCACAGTATAATTTTGATGGGTTTGATACTTATTTTGGCCAAACAGAGTTAAATTTTTCTCTTCAATGTACTGTATTTAACATTTAACCTTTAAATACAATCCTTCATTTGTGGAGTATATTCTTTCCCGCAATACATACTTGCATGCTAGTTTTTGTGGTTCTGTGATTTGGCATATTCGCATACCAAATGACAAGGCAACATGGAACCAATATTTAGAGTTATAGCACCTAGCCTTCCTATACTCAGAGAGGGATCTCTCAGGTTATTTTCAAATGATATGTGCTTGTTTTCTCTTCAAGGGTTGATTTTAGGCTGGTTATTAAGTGCAAGGTTTGTTTGATTGTTTTGGTTGGACATATTGATCAAAAAGCATAGATAGAATGGGAAATATCTAAGTCATTGGGCAATGGAGCCAAATGGAAGTCATGATAAGTTCATAAAAAGATCGGGGAGTATCATAGGTAAAATCTAACATGGCCAGTGGATCTTCAAAGTTTTTGGAATAATGAGGTGAACATTAAGGATAAGAATGAAAAGTAGGACAAAGAGCAATTAATAATTCTTTATCATGTACTTTAAACAAGAGACATCTTTCAAGGTATCTGTTTTGAAGCAAGCCAAAGGACATGGCAAACCATAGACTTATTTGGACAAAATTTTAATAAGCAAACCTTTCAGACAACAATTCAGCAATCAAAGACAACTTTCAGATAAGAAAACATATAATATAAACAATAGGAGCATCCTAATATCAAACATAAATAATCTAATCTGCTTTTGACTAACTCTCTAAATATATTCAAAGAAACTTTTAAAGACGGACCAGAGGATAGGGCACACCATAGAATTCCCTGGTTTAGACTCTACTAAGCATACTTTAAAGATGTTTCAAAAACGATTCTCAAGTTTTACTCAAAAGAGCATGGACTCACCAGTAAACTTCCTGGTTTCACTCTATTGAGATCATTCCTCAAAACAACCTCTCAAGTCGTACTCAAAGGAACATGGACTTACCAAAAGAGAAACTCCTTGGTTATACTCTATTGAATTATTTCTAAAATAACAGGCTAAATGGAACTGGAGGGTGATTAAGAATCCTCCAATCAGACCTTGCAGAAGAAAACATTAAGACAGTGAAGATTAAATAGAACTAAGGTGCTTTCAGAAGACAATTATTAGCCTAAAACCTTTACTCTACAACAAAGAAATATGAAAACATAATGAAAACAGGAAAGAACAATAACAGATAGAAGCACTTCACCAAAAACCAAGCTCATGGATCTAGTGATCTAGCCTCCTCCATCAACAAACAAATCAGGGCATCCATAAGATCCAAGACATCAATTTTCCTTCAATTTCCAAGAAACTATGTATTACTTCAAAGAGTCATCAAATTCCAACAATACAATGAGTTCAGATGCACTATTTATGCTGCAATTGAGGAGGTGAAGGATCGAGATAGGGTTTGAGTGTCTTTAATTATAGAGTAAATGCATTCCTAACCTTTAAAAACATGCAAGGCATAAGGCAGGAATATATGTAGCTACTTCTCTATTTTAATAACTCTGTCTTAACTTCCAAAGAAGAAGAGGTAAAAGTTTTGACTTTTAAGGCTTATAACAACTTTTACTATGATTTCCTTGATTGATATAAAATATCTCTGACTGTGGAATAACTGCCAAATCCTTTTATGGAAAGAAATCATGTTGTAGGTGGCAGTTTAGTCTTTGGAGGAGTGAATGCTTTTTTGTCGAGTCATCCAAAACTATCATTGGGTTAATTTTCCTTTGTTATGATCATAAAACTTAGTATTAGGCCTTTAACCTTGATCTATCCTTAATATTCTATCTTACTACCTTTATCTTTTTGTTTTTGTTCGTGACTGTTTTGTTCATTTATTCCTGATCTTTAAGCCTTCGAATTTCATCCTTTAATCACTTGTCTTTATGGCTAATCCTTTGTATTTATATTTTGATTGAGGATTAGCCCTTAATCCTTCTATTCTTCATTTCTTCACTGATGCTTCTATTGTATTTGTGCTTTGTGTGCAGGGAGGGTTTCCATGGTATGAGGGTTCATAACCCATTGATGATCATAATTCAACTAGGGTTAAGATTTTATGTAAGCCCCTGGTCCTTTAACGCAATTTCACCTCTTGGATCATCATCCAGAAGATATTTTGATCATTGTAATGCCTCTGTGGGCATCATTGCTACTTAAAACCTGTAAAACACAAAACAATGTTAATTTAAAACCTGTGGGAGTGGAAAAACTGCATTTTTGGGGTTTTTGAGGAATTGGGGGCGATTTCCAGAGGAGGAGGGAGTGCAGAGAAAAGAGTTCCAGAGGTGGGACATGGCAGAGAAGCGAAGAAATTTGAACTTGGCACAAAAAAGGGACAAAAGGTGGTTTTGGAAAAACCACAGCGGTTTATCGCGCGGGCATAAATCAGTAAAGTGGTATTGGCCGGGGGCCGCGTGATTCCATTTATCGCTTGACGCGTGTCAGGGAAAAATATTCCTTTATCATGCGGTTTAGGAGTGTTAAAGTCCAGCACAAGCATCTGTGCGATATTTGATCTGGACTGTCAGATCTCAAGGGATGAGATCGATGGTGGGGAAGGGTCACGGGAGCGGCATGGAAGTGTGGAGGGTGGAGCCCAGGACAGGTGTTGGGATTTCATTTGATGAAGGGACAAATGGAGAGCAGGGCCCAGGAGTAATGAATTGAGAAAATCTGTCAGGTAGTGTGGAATTGCATTGATGCAGGATGAAGGGAGGGGAAATGATGGCCATCGGATTAGGGCCTAGGGCTCAGAATCAATGGTCGAGATGATCCGAGAAAAAACGAAGAGGCAGGGTGAAGTAGAGGGGGCCTGCTCATAATTTTTTGAAGGTTTTGGGTGGGTTTTTGATAAGGTATTCGGGGGTAAAAACAAACGAGGTGGAGGAGTTTTTGAATAGGGAAGGGGTTAGGATATAGTGGGCGGAGGTTGTGGTCTTATGGGAGCAGGAGGGACTAGGGCTAAGACGAGAAGGGGCTAAAGGCCTAATTTATGCAAAAATGCACTTTTAACATAAAAACAGAGTTTTTTATGAAAAATTAAAGGGTACGATAAGCTTAGAAGTTAGTTTTAAACAATGTAAAAAAGGGATTTTATATTGTTTAAGGGTTTTTTAGAAGAAAATGATGTGTGAGGGGGATTTTTGGGGGTTTTTGAGAAGGAAAAAAGGGAATGAATGAAGGTGTAAGTGAGGTGAATAAAATGAGGCAAAGAGGCCCAGAAAATGGAGTTTTCTTTTGCAGCAGGGTAAACTTTGAGAAGGAAAAGATAAAGTTTATAGTGGAATAGTTAGGTGTAAGATGATGAAAGCAGTGAGATTTCTAGAACTCACAATGTTTCTTCAAATATTATTTCTAGAAATCTAGGCTTCGCAACTTAGTCATCTTTTGATATCAGAAAAATTATTGATGACTAACAGTGGCTCCACTTGGGGAGGGTAGCTTTCCTTTCAAGGTGTCCAGAACCTCAGTTCATGAAATCTTAGAGTTTCAGCAGATTAGTGCCTTATCATTGGGAAAATTCCCTTTCTTTTATTTGCTGATATTTCTTTGAAATGACAACTTTTTAATAGTCTGTAATATGTGATTTTATTTCAGCAACATTCTACCTACCTAATCCTACTTGTCCTATCTTTTTTTTTCTTCTTTGAGTGCATTTGAACTAGCAAACTCTTTGACATTTTATTTTTGAAGCAGAAATAAATTATTTATTTCTATCCTTATTTCTCCTAAGAGCTCAGATTAAACTGCTGAACTCTTTTCATTTTCTACATGAACTATTTGACTACCAAGATTAAACTATTTGGCAGTCTTTATTCTCTAGCTATTGACATGAAATTTAAAACATGGTTCAAATCAACTTTAGACAGTCTGATTCAACATGGTTGTGGCATTGGAAAAAACTGCACACAAATATTATTTGCATAAAAGTAAATTTAGAAAGATAAGGCTATGATTTTTCATTTGGAATATATCCTCACCTATCTCTTTGGTTTTGTTTTGAGCATGTGGAACCAGGATCTTTATATTTCCCTAATATATCACTCTTGATAAGTCAAGTTTGGAATAATCTTGACAATCTTAGCTTCTACTAACTTATCAACATAAATTTAAAGCATGTCCAGCCATGATCAGGCTATATGATTGAACAAGATATCATTTTGAATCAACAGTGGCATTTAGAATTGCACACTTTCAGTAGTACTGTTTTTTGGGTATGGGGTTGTACCTCTTTTGTTTTTCCCTCTTTTTCGTTTTCTTTTCTTTCATTGTTTTTGTATTTTCTTTGATTTTTATCATGCTATGTTATGTATAATGAATGAAAACTTTGAATCTAGGACTCTTGACAGAAATAATGTTTAAGCATCATGCCATTGACAGGACCTCCAAATAGTTCTTCTCCATTCAGCCCTTGTAAAAAGAAAGCATTATGACCCCTAATTGAGTAAATGATATAAGGCCCTTTCCATAAATTCTCAAACTTGCCATGTTTACCTTTATCTTCCCTCCTTGAATCCCATTTCAAAACTGTGTCTCCAACTTGAAATTTATTTGATTTGGTCCTTCTATCAAAGATATTCTTGAAGTTTTCTTGAACTTCTTGTGTCCCTTTGTACACTTCCTCTCTTGTCTGCTGTAAATGAATAATTTGCTTTAGTCTTCTCTGCATGTCAGTTTCTTCTGTTTTTACTTCTTGGAGAAGTTTCATGACATATACCAGCTGATAGGGGGACATATTTATTGATTTTTTGGTGGTTAACCTGTCGGCCCATAATGCATGAACCATCTTACTATGCCATGATTTCTGATTTTGATCCAACAGTTTTTTGATAATATTGACCAGACTTTTGTTGGAGGATTCAGCTAATCCATTACCTTGGGGGTAGTAAGCTGTGGAATGGCCCAATGTGATATGATATTTGTAGTAGAAATCAACCATTATTTTGGATTTAAAGGCAGAAACACTGTTTGTAATGATTTTCTTAGGAAAACCAAATCTGGATAGTATGTTAGTTTCAAGGAACTTGATAATGACAGAGTCAATAGCATTCCTAGAGGGGATGGCTTCTATCCACTTGGTAAAGTAATCTGTGGCAGTAAGAATCCACTTATGTTGGGTAGATGAGGTTGGGTGAATTTCTCCAATAAAGTCTAAACCCCATTGTTGAAAGGGAGCCTCAACACTGATGGGATGCAAAGGTAAAGGTAGGAGCTTTCTCTTTCCATAAAAAAATTGACACTTATGGCAAGTCATGACTAGTTTTTGAGTATCTGGGAAAAGGGTGGGCCAATAATAGCTAGCTCTAAGAATCTTGTTGGATTTTTTCTTTTAGTAAAGGTGGCCTCCACATTCTCCCTCATGCAACTCATGCATGATTTTTCCTGCATCATCCTTAAGCAAACATTTAAGAAAAATACCAACAACATTTTTCCAATATAATACTCCATCTAAAATGCAGTAATTTAAAGATTTTTTTTTCAAGAATCTAGCTTTAGTCTTTGATAGAGAAGGAGGAGTATTAATATAGAGAAGCACATAAATGATATCAACATATGAAGGTGAATTCAAAAATGTTTACTCAATGTATGGAGCTATGAATTCTTCTGTTTCTTCGAAAACATCAACCATGTTTATATCTAATGCTTGGAAATTTGATTCTGCCATGAGTTTTTCTAATCTCTATCCCTTAATCAGCTTGGTAGGCCTTATCTCTAAATCATATTCTAAGATAATTTCAATCCATTTCCCCGTTTACCATCAGGGTCTTGATTCAGAATGTCCTTGACAACTGTATGTGGGACAAAAGCAATGATATGAGAGTGTAAAGTGTAGACTTAGAAATCTTTCAATGCTTTTATCAAGGCTAAGGCTTGTTTCTCCATGATATTTTATTTGAGTAGAGAATCTCTTAAGGCTCTGCTAAAAAAGGATATTGGTTGTTCTTGGACCATGTTTTTATTTTGCAACAGGACTGCAGCAATAGTGTGTTCAGAGGAAAACGAGAAAATGTAGAAACCTTTAGTGAAATCAGGATTAATAAGAACTGGTGTTTGAGTGAGAGCTTGTTTTACCAGCTCGAATGACTGTTTGGATTCTAAGTTCCATTTATCCCTTTTTTCCCTTTTTAGCATGTTAGTGATATTTCTCAAAAGTTCAACAAGGTTGGGAATGAACCTTCTCAAAAAATTGATCTTTCCAATGAAAGATTGCAATTCTTTGAGGTTTCTAGGATGGCTGATTTTCAATATGTCTTCAATCCTTTTAGGGTCTACTTTAATTCCCTCTTCATAAATTATGTGGCCAAGAATTTTTCCTTCTTAGAGACCAAAGAGTGTCTTTTTGGGATTCAAAGATAAGCCATATTTTCTACATTTCTCAAAAAAATTTCTCAAATGAATAAAATGTTCTTTATTAGTTTTGGAGAAGACAGTAATGTCATCAATATAAATGATTATAAAATAGCCTATGTCTTTTGAAAAAGCTATGTACATGGCCCTTTGGAATGTGGCCCCTACATTCCTCAAACCAAATGGCATTTTAACATACATGAATGTACCCCAAGGTGTGGTAGAACCAGTTTTATGTTGATCACTTGGGAGTACCAGAACTTGGTTGTAGCCTGAAAAACCATCTAACAATGATATTCTCTTATATCCAACCACCTTTTGAAGTATGTGGTCCATTTTAGGCAAGGGATAATTATCTTTCAGGGAGGCTCTGTTCAGATTTCTAAAGTCAATGCAAAGCCTAATTTCCCCAATCTTCTTCCTAATAGACACAAGGTTAGACACCCACTGTGAGTATCTAAGGGGAACTATGATCCCAGCATCATACATCTTCTTAATCTCTTTCTCAACAAAAGGTAATAAAACAGGGTTTATCCTTCTTAGTTTTTGTTTGAAAGGTTTCTGATTTTCTTTAAGAGGAATTTTGTGTTGAATAATGTTGGTATCATACGATTTCAGATCTTTGTACCCCCATGCAAACACATCTCCAAACTCTTTGAAAAGTTTAATATATTATTGTTTGATATGAGTAGGGAGAGTGCTAGATAACTTGATAATTTTGGGTTCATCTATGATGCCTATGCTATGTTCTTCTACATTGATTTCTGTAGGCTCCATCTTTGGTTTTTTAGCTACATCATTGAAATCAAATAGCTCCTCTAATGGTGTAAGACCTCTTGGTATTGAATCATTTTTACATTGTAAAACTTCAAGGTCCTTTTGGTCTATTTTGTTTAGTAATTCTGCTGTATAAAGATATTCAAATTGATTTATATCAGCAGTAGAGGACAACTCTGTTTTATCAACTTGTTTTCATCAAAACATTCTTTTTCATGGCTTGAGCTAGGTGTTAATTCATCAAAATCATTCTTTGATTGCAGAAAATCATCAATGTGTTTATCTCCTTCAAATACTTGCCAATAGTCTTCATTTTCAGGGATTGTGGGCCTGTTTTTTACTTTGACAGTAAGTTTTTCGTTTTTTTGTGGTATTTGGAAATTGCTGGCAGCAAAGGCAAGTTCATTTGCAAGGTTGTTTTGAGCTCTAGGGATGAAAGTGAGTTCATATTTTTCAAAGGTTTTTAGGAGCTCTAGGGAAAAATTTCTATGTTCTCTTAATCTTGGGTTTTTGGCTGAATACTCCCCTTTTATTTGCCTAATAATTAGCTTTGAATCTCCTTCGACTAATATTTTATTGGCTCCTAAATCTTTGAGCAAATGTAGGCCAAGTAGGAGACTTCATATTCTGCAATGTTATTGGTGCATTGGAAATAAAGTTTATAAGAATTTCCTTGGTTTGTATTGTGTATCCATACACCAGCTCTAAAGCTTGTTTCTCTACAAGAGCCATCAAAGCTTATTTCCCACAGTGTTTCTATCTCATGCTTATTATCCTTCTATTGTTCGAGGTTGCTAAGGTTAGGTCTATTAGATTCTTCTTTTGGGGACTGATTTAAGTGTTCAGGTGAACTCAATCCTATCTCATTTTCCTTTTCTTGTGGGCTAACTTCATCTTCATTGCACAAGATAAAGGAATCTAAATCTAAATGAATAGAATAAATAGGAGTTTTGTTTGGCCTATTTATATTGCTTACCATAAATTTCATATGAAATTCTTTGTATAATCTTCTAGTTTGGTTAAAAACTGGTATGGTAGCATAAGACATGTTCATTTGAAGGCTTCCTTAAATTTTTTCTCCCCATGATCTAGATAAAAGCATGTCATACTTAGGGGGGATGTCAAAAACAACTATGTCCATAACTAGACCCTTAGCAGGAATTTGTGCCAGATTGACACATAATCCTTGATTAGGCCTAAGCATTTTACTCTGTTTGAATCAAAGGAATATAGGTCCTTGTAAGGTTTAGTAATCTTTAGGCCTAATCTCTCCATCACCACTTTTGGCATAAGGTTGTGAGAGGCACTAGAATCTAGCATGGTATTGTGTAAAATCTTATCATGGATATTTAAGTTGACAGAAAATGAAGGAATGGTTCCTTCTTGGTATTTTCCTTCTACTTCAGGACCAAACAACAATTCTGGTTTATCATCTGCCAAGTTCAAAGTATCAGTATCATTTCCTATATTCAAAGCTTTCAAAACTTAGTTTTTATATACATCCTAGGTTACTAGTTCAGCTAAGGGTATGATAATTTTGATCATGGCAATCTCACCTTCAAGACTGAAAGGGACTAATTTTTTTGACATATTTACATCTATTTTGTCAATCATAGCCTTTTTAGCAATTTTTATTTGCTGAGTTTTATTAGGACTGTTATTTAGGATAGATTTGTCAAGGCCACTAGCAGAAGTACTAGGGCAGCTTGGGTCAACACTTTGCTGATTGGTTTTGTCCTTATTTGAGTCAATTTTCTTATTCAAAGTGTTATTTCTATTTGCTATATTTTTGGGAGAATTTTCTGAAGTGTGCCTAGCAGCAGTATCTATGTTTTCATCATTGGAAATTTCTGGGTTCCTTTAGCTTCTAAGATCATATTGTTTGTGCACCTCAATTATTGCATTTTCAAACCCCAATTGGTAATCTTAAGAATCCTCGTGATTATTTTCAACCTATTCTAAGGAGAAGAAGCCATGTTCTTCTTCAGTGAAGAAAACATCTGTCTCACTATCAGATCCTATCAGATTCACATGATTTTCTTCTAATCTTTCAGTTTCCCTTTCTTCTTCTTGATCTACATAGTTATCTTGAAAGGGAGACCTAATTTGTTGGTCATTATCTCTTTGTCTATTTTTTAATAGGATTTCTATTTCTGTTTTGGGGATTGATTTGGTTTTTCTAGGAGTTACTCTATCATTTAATTTTATCTTTTCAAGCATTCTTTCCTTTACCCTCACTAAGTTATCAATTTTGGCATCAGATGATGAGGTTGATGCCATTGTTTCATCTTTATATGTAACTCTTTTCTCTAATTTTAATCTAGCTCTTTTCTCAATTAGATTTTCTTCTACACTAATAGATCCCCATTGCATATCTTCTAAGGTTAAGGGGTCTCTTTCTCTTATCTGGTAGGCCACGTCTGGATCAAAGCCTTCAGGAAATTTAGCTAAGGCTAGGCCTAGTAAAGGTTTCATGTGTGGGGGAAGTGCATTGTAAACACTATTGAATCTAGTGCAATAATCCTGGACACTTTCCCCAATATTTCTTTTAAGGTTGCTATATTCTAAAAGGATTTAGAGAGGGTTCTTTTTAATTGCCCATTTATTTATGAATGTTTGGTATAAAGAAGGGAGATCATTTATGCTATTAAGACTTAAGATTTTAAACCATTTCTTGGCTTCTCCTCCTAAACTTTGGGCAAAGATTCTCATCTTAATGGTATCTTCTTCTATTTCCATGTAATCAAAGGAATCATGCATTTTATCTACATGTTGTTAGGAAGTATTAGATTCAGTTCCATTGAAATGGGGAATTCTAGATTGATAATCATTTGGTAAAGGAACCAGAGGTTGAGGTAACACTAGTGGGGCATACCATGCTGCCGTGGTGGGAAAAAATGGGGAATTTACAAAAGGTGTATTTGTAAAAGGAAAAGTGGGATGAAATGGAGTGCTTTGAACAGTGGATGTGTGAATAGGAGTGGTGGAAGTACTTGGGCCAGTAGGCTGATTATGAGTAGGTTTGCTGTGGAAAGAACTAAAGTGGTGGAGAAGCTAAAAATCATGAGGAGTGGAAGGAGAGGCTTCTCTACTAAAGTTTTGCTGCAAATCTGTGGGCTCAAGGTCAAATTGGTCAATATTACTATGTGACTTGGTTCTAAATAGGTTCCTTGTATGAGACAAGTCAAAGTGAGGATCTTTCAAGACTGTAAGGTTTTCAGGGACATATCTTATTCTTTGGATGGTCCTACCAATAGTTAAATTTTCAGCTTTATAAGTTTTCCACAAAATATTTTCTGGATCATCAACTATTGGAGGAGGATTAGGGTCTGGATGAGATCTGGTATTGATCCTATTTGAAGCCAGATTTCAAGTTTAAAATGTAGAGAGGTTGAAAGCTCTAAGGACTATTTTCAAATGTTTTGACCTCTCTTAGTGTTTTAGTACCTTGCTAAAATATGGAACTAGGCTTCTAAATATCTTTAGCACTAATTTGATACAGTCTTAAGGGAATCTAAAATAACTAGTGGATAAATAGGCCTATTGGGGCTAGTGGAGTCGCCAGGTGAAATTTTTAGCTTTTTTGAAGGTAAAATGAGTTATTGTCCACCACCAAATGAGTAATAAAACCAATCTAAGAATGATTTTGTGGTTTTTCTGAGTTTTTTACGTGTTCCTTATGGTTTTTGGAGTCCTAAGGAGTACTTAGTTTATCACTGACTTAGAAGTGTCCCACCATGATTTCCAGAATGTTGTGGTCCTGTGATTTGGCAGATTGGCATACCAAATGATAAGGAAACATGGAACCAATCTTTAGAGTTCTAGGACCTAGCCTTCCTAGACTCAGAGAGGGATCTCTCAGGTTATTTGCAAAGGATATGTGCTTGTTTTCTCTTCAAGGGTTGATTTTAGGCTAGTTATTAAGTGCAAGGTTTGTTTGATTGTTTTGGTTAGACATAATGATCAGACAGCATAGGTAGAATGGGAAATCTCCAATTCATTGGGCAATGGAGTCAAATGGAATTCATGATAAGTTCATAAAAGGATCGGGGAGTATCATAGGGAAAATCTAATTTGGCTAGTGGATCTTCAAATTTTTTGGAATAATGAGGTGAACATTAAGGATAAGAATGAAAAGTAGGAAAAAGAAAAATTTAGAATTCTTTATCGTGTACTTTAAACAAGAGACATATTTCAAGGTATCTGTTTTGAAGAAAGCCAAAGGACAGGGAAAACCATAGAATTCTTTGGACAAACTTTTAATAAGCAAACCTTTGAGACAACAATCCAGCAATCAAAGACTACTTTCAGATAAGAAAACATATAAGATAGATAATAGGAGCAGCCTAAGATCAAACATAAATAATCTAATCTGCTTTTGAATAACTCTATAAAGTTATTCAAAGCAACTTTTAAAGACAGACCAGAGGACAGGGCACACCATAGACTTCCCTGGTTTAGACTCTACTAAGAATACTTTAAAGAAGTTTTAGAAACAATTCTCAAGTTGTACTCAAAAGAGCATGGACTCACCACTAAACTTGCTGGTTCCACTCTATTGAGATCATTCCCTAAAACAACCTCTCAAGTCGTACTCAAAGGAACATGGACTTACCAAAAGAGAAAATCCTTGGCTATACTCTATTGAATTATTTCCAAAATAACAACCTAGATGGCACTGGAGGGTAATTGAGAATCCTCCAATCATACCTTGCAGAAGAAAACATTAAGACAGTGAAGAGTAAACAGAACTAAGGTGCTTTCAAAAGATATTTCTTAGCCTAAAACCTTTACTCTACTGTAACAAAGAAAGATGAAAACATAATGAAAACAAGAAATAAAAATAATAGATAGAAGCACTTCACCAACAACCAAGCTCAGGGATCCAGTGATCTATCCTCCTCCATCAACAACCAAATCGGGGCAACCATAAGATCCAAGACATCAATTTTCCTTCAATTTCCAAGAGACTATGTATTACTTCAAAGAGTCATAAAATGCCAACAATACAATGAGTTAAGATGCAGTACTTATGCTGCAAATGAGGAGGTGAAGGATCGAGATAGGGTTTGAGTGTCTTTAATTACAGAGAAAATTCATTCCTAACCTTGAAAACCATGTAAGGCATAAGGCAGGAATATCTGTAGCTACTTCTCTGTTTTAATAACTCTGTCTTAACTTCCAAAGAAGAAGAGGTAAAAAGTTTGACTCTTAAGTCTTATAATAACTTTTACAATAACTTCCTTGACAGATATAAAATATCTCTGACTGTGGAATAACTGCCAAATCCTTTTATGGAAAGAAATCATGTTGTAGGTGGCAGTTTAGTCTTTGGAGGAGTGAATGCTTCTTTGTCGAGTCATCTGAAACTGTCATTGCGTTAATTTGCTTTTTTTATATCATAAAACTTAGTATTAGGCCTTTAACCTTGATATATCCTTAATATTTTGTCTTACTGCCTTTATCTTTTTGTTTATGCTCGTGAATTTTTTGTTCATTTATTCCTGATATTTAAGCCTTCAACTTTCATTCTTTAATCACTTGTCTTTATGGCTAATCCTCTGTATTTATCTTTTGATTGAGGATTAGCCCTTAATCCTTCTGTTCTTCATTTCTTCACTGATGCTTTTGTTGTATTTGTCCTTTGTGTGCAGGGAGGGTTTCGCCATGGTATGAGGGTTCATAACCCATAGATGATCATGATTCATCGAGGGTTAAGCTTTTACGTAAGCCCCTGGTCCTTAAATGTAATTTCACCTCTTAGATCATCATCCAAAGGATATTTTGATCATTGTAATGCCTATGTGGGCATCACCGCTACTTAAAATATGCAAAACACAAAACAACATTAATTTAAAACCTGCGGGAGTGGAAAAACTACATTTTTTGGGTTTATGAGGAATCGGGGGTGATTTTTGGAGGAGGAGGGAGTGCAGAGAAAATATTTCCAAAGGTGGGACATGGCGGAGAAGCGAAGAAATTTTAACTTGGCACAAAAAAGGGGGAAAAGGTGGTTTTGGAAAAACCACGACAGTTTATCGCACTGGCATAAAGTGGTAAGTGGTATTGGCCGGGGGTCGTATGATTCCATTTATCGCTCGATGTGTGTCAGGGAAAAATCCACCTTTATCGCGTGGTTTAGGAGTGTTAAAGCCTGGCGCAAGAATCTACGTGATATTTGATCTGGACTGTCAAATCTCAAGGGATGAGATCGACGGTGTGGAAGGGTCGTGGGACCGGCGTGCAAGTGTGGCGGGTGGAGCCAAGGACAAGTGTCGGGATTTCATTGGATGAAGGGTCAAATGGAGAGCTGGGCCTGGAGGTAATGACGTGATTAGATCTGTCGGGTAGCACGGAATTGCGCTGATGTGGGATGAAGGGCAGGGAAATGATGGTCATCGGATCAGAGCCCAGGGCTCAGAATCAACGGTCGATATGATCCGGGAAAAAACGAAGAGGTGAGGTTAAGTAGAGGGGGCCCACTCTTAATTTTTGAAGGTTTTGGGTGGGTTTTTGATAAGGTATGCGGGGGTAAAAATAAACGGGACGGAGGAGTTTTTGAATAGGGAAGGGGCTAGGATATAGCGGGCGGAGGCCTTGGTCTTATGGGAGCAGGGGGGATCAGGGCTGAGACGAGAAGGGGCTAAAGGCATAATTTATGCAAAAATGTGCTTTTAACATAAAAACAGAGTTTTTTATGAAAAATTGAAGGGTCTGATAGGCTTAGAATTTAGTTTTAAACAATGTAAAAAATGGTTTTTACATTGTTTAAGGGTTTTTTAGAAGAAAATGATGTGTGAGGGGAATTTTTGGGGGTTTTTGAGAAGGAAAAAAGGGAATGAATGAGGGTGTAAATGAGGTGATGAAAATGAGGCAAACAGGACCAAAAAATGGAGTTTTCTTTTGCAGCAGGGTAAACTTTGAGAAGGCAAAGATAAATTTTATAGTGGAATAGTTAGGTGTAGGATGATGAAGGCAGTGAGATTTCTAGAACTCACAATGTTTCTTCAAATATTGTTTCTAGAAATCTAGGCTTTGCAACTTAGTCATCTTTTGACATCAGAAAAGTTACTAATGACTAACACTATTTTAGGTTTTATGTTTGTATAATTTGTAAAGTAAATTGTTTTTATGCTATGTTTTACTTTCATTCGCTAGGAACAATATTTATTTAATTATTTTCGAGATGTGATATGATGGACAGGCCATCTTCCTCTGTCCGTGTATAACTTAGCTTCAGGAAGAATGACTAGTTCTGGGGTCTAGGGCTTTCACTTAGGATTCTGAACTAACAGTTCTCTTCCAGCCTCACTTTATGGTGTCACTTAACAATTCAACAGTATATTCCTATTTCCCTTTCTCAGTTACTCTCATTTGACTGTTCTGTAAATAAGCCAGAATTATTTCTAAGAAAATAAATTCATATACAAATCATACTAGATTTATACATCATATAATGCATTTCTTTCTTTATTGTTTTTACACATTTCCAGATTACTAAATATACACAGTATTTAATGCATTCTTTCTTTTCTGCAATACATATTTTCCATATTCTAGATTTACACAATATAATGCATTATTTCCTTACTATAATACATTTTTCCCAGATACTAGATTTTCATAGTATATAATGCATTCATGTATTAAACTAGTCTTTCTATAACATATGAATTAAATAATTCTTTTTACTTATCTTATTTGGGTCGCTACTCATGGTGTCCTCCCTACCATAAGAGAGGTGATTACGTCCTTCTATTCCCTCGTGCTCCACGCCTGAGTTGGGTAGGTTGACAGAGATTTCGAAAGAGACCTCGGGACAAGTCAAGTCTTCCTTTCCAAAAATCTTTAGGAGTTCTAAGTGTTCCACTGGTCACTACGAGCTCAGGAATTTCTTCACTCTTTTCTTTTCCTCCTTTTCTCCCATAACATAACCCTTTTTCCTCACTGGGATGTGCCTTTATCCTCAGAGGAAAGGGTAAATGTCTGAATTGTCCAACCACCTCTCAGTTCTTGGAATACTTTTACCATCAGTCCCTTTTTTTACTTTTATGGAACCACTTTTCCATAACTAATTTTTTTTCCACAAATTAAAGTTTAACCCATTTTCATCAAGTAATATTTCCAAAATAAATGAAATGTTTTAGTTTCTTTATTTTAAAAATAAAATAACATAACAACTAGTCAACAACTAGTTCGCACTTAAACCAACTGTCACAGTCTTCAACAAAATAGAAAAGAGAAAAAACTAGAACGTTGAAATTCATCTGCCTGGGTTCGCTTCAATTTACAGATTCAATGTTCCTTTTGAGAATTTTGAAATTATTAAACAATTTGAACATTTCATTATAGCTTTTCAAAATTAAATACCATTATCACAAAACATTGGAAAACGAAACAATAAATTTATTTTTATTTGGTTGCTGGAAGAACACAAACTTGCAACAAATATTGAAAAAGTTGTACGTGCATATCTTTGAGATCCATTCACATAAAATCGAAAGGAAGTGAGGTGAAATTAGATTTTATTTATACCTCGAGAGGTTTTATTCTAATAGAATAGGATTTTAATGGAATCGAAAAAGAATCCAACCTCAACGGCATACATTTAAATTTTTACTGTAATTGTAGTTTACTACGGTTGTTGTGAGCATTGTGATGGAAGTTGATAATTGAATCTTTGCAGTAATCGTGATAACATAACCCATTGTAATTATACAATTGTTTTTGTTGGGCATAGTTCAAGTTATTATTGATTCCAACATTTGGTTGTTTCATCATACCTTTCCAGATGGAAGAGGAGATAGAGATACTTATTACACCCCCCCTCCATCTTAATCTAGAAAATTTTCGGGCTTATCGTTTTTAAGGGGGGATTATTTTGTCTGGTTTTATTAGAGGATTTTCGTGGAAAATACATGTCATTAGCTTATATGCATCTTTTCATGGTCGCTCTGGGTTTTTGGATCGTTTTGAATCATCACAAATTATATGTGTGTAAAATCCTATTTTCATTGGGGATTACAATGCTACTTTATCTGTATATTAATCGTATGGGTTGAGGACCAGGTTGGGCTCACTGGCCGATCGGATTGGTCGAATATTTAGTGACCATCATATGGTGGAAATTTGTGTTGTTCCTCGATGGAAGGGCAATGAGTATATTGGGAAGAGGCTGGATAGAGCTATGGTTTATGAAGATTTAATGGAGGCACTAGGGAATTTTTTCTCACATGTCATAGCTAACATGATATCGGATCATATGGCGATATCCCTTAATTGGAGGAAGGAACCAGTTGTTCATGGGATTCTTTTCAATTTTAATAGAATATGGCTTAAATACCCACATTTCAATCAAATGTTCATGGAATTTGGGTAGGAGGAGGATCATAATCGGGATTTGGATGGATGGAGGCATTTTTCTTCCAAGCTCCACAGGCTTAAACTCCGCACAAAAAGGTGAGAAAGGGATAAAAAATTTGAGATGCGGAAGGAGATAATTTCTATCACTGATATGGCGGCAAAAATAAATGTTGATATGTTGAATGTTCCCCCGGATTAGTTGACATATGAGAAAATTAAGGAATTGGAGGCTAGAAGGATGGAAAACCTCAAAATCCAGGAGGTGACATGGAAATTTAAGAGCAGGGTTCAATAGCTGAAGGAAGACGGTTGAAACACTAAATTTTTTCATAAGTGGAAAATGGCCAAAGGCATGTAAATTCTATCTGGCACTTGGAATCGGCAGGGGGCACAAAGGTATGCTCAACTAAGGATATACAAGAGGAAGCATTCAAATATTTCTCTGCTTTTTATAAGGCTGAGAGCGATGTTGATTATAGAAGCCAAGTTTGGGTATTGGATCATATGCTGGTAATGTTTGATGAGGCTGCAAATGAAGTATTGGGACTTGAAATTACAAAAGAAGAGGTTGAAGCGGTCCTCTGGTCTTTTGCCCACGATAACAGTCCTGGGCCAGATGGTTGGCCTGCAAAATTCTTTATACACTTTTATGAGATGATGGCAGATGATTTATTTTTGGTCACAGAACTGATAAGGCTCATCGGTTATGTCTCGGGTGATTCGAACTTTACGTTCATTGCTCTTATACCAAGAACATCTGATCGAAAGGTATTACTGGATTATAGGGCGATTGTGTTGTATAACACTATATATAAGACAACATAAAAAATTATTGCAAAAAGGCTCAAGGGCTTTCTATCCAAGAATATATCATAGGAGTATCATGGCTTTCTATGGGGGAGGTCTATCCATGACGCGGTGGTGATGGCACGGGAAGTGATACACTGGGTCCACTCATCCAAAATGGATGCTTTAATAATGAAGGTGGACCTCTTCAAGGCATATGATTGCATTGACTAGTATTTTATTAGACTTGTGCTTTTAAATGTTGGGATATCATTGCAAAATAGTAGGTAGATAATGGCATCAACCTCATCTGTGAGGTATGTCGTTCTTATCAATGGTCTACGATCATAATTTTTTAAAGCCAAAAGGGGTCTCTGCCAAGGATGTGCACTGTCTCCTCTTATATTCATAGTTATCATGGATGTGTTAAGCAAGCTCCTTATGATAGCAAAACAGGATGGATTTTTAACGGGTTTATCCTTCTCCCCCTTGGTTTGTATATCACATTCTCTATTTGTAGATTATTTACTTGTGTTTGGCAAGATTTTGAGCAACCAGTGGTTCTATCTTCATTATATCCTCAATATTTTTGGTGCGGCTTCGGGGTCGCATAGTAACAAAGGAAAGTCCTATCTGATTCATGAAAATGGAGATATTAATGAGATCAACTTTATAGATGATTTTATAGGGGTTCGGGTCAAGCCCCTTTTGGAGGGATTCATATACTTGGGCTTCAGGTTGAAACCATGTCGATATAAGTTGGTGGACTGGACATGGCTGGTCAACAAGTTCAAAGACAAAATACTTGTATGGAGCCATAGGTGGCTGTCATTAGGGGGGAGATTTATTCTTATCCAAGCCGTGTTATTGCAGTTTGGGGTCTTTTGGGGTCACCTATATTATTTTCTAGAACAAACTGTAGGTCACATTAATGCAATGATATCTCATTTTCTATGGTCGGGTGCCACAAACAATAATAAATTCCATTTATGAAAGCTGAGCCATATCTTGATTCCAAAGGAGGCTAGTGGTTGGGGTCTTCTGAATGTTAGAGTTTTTCTAAATGCCCTTCTCATTAAATCCTTCTGGAGAGCCAATAATTCTAGCAGCACATGGTCGGGCCTTTTTCACTTGAAATATGTGGAGGGGGATCCATTATTACAGCTATATAGGGGCTCGATCATCATATCCAAATGTGAATTGACGATATGAAAAGCTTTAAGAATGCTATGCCTTTGATGGTTGAGAGACTAATCTCGAGATTTGGAAATGGGAAATTTTTTTTTTCGGTTGTGATAGAATCTTGGGGATTGGAAGGGACACCCAGTTGGATGAGGGGATTCTACACAGGTTGGCCCATAAAGGCATTTTCTGTTTTTCCCAAGTAATCTTATGGTGGAAACAGGGTGTTCCGATATGGAAATCGATGGCACAATTGGGGATGCCAGAGAGGGATGCACAAAATTGGATACAATATACCAATTGCATTTTGGAGGGGGGGATGAGTCTTCACCAAGATGGGGAAAAAATTGTTTGGGACGGACCTTTAAGGGATTGTGGATTGATTGTGGAGGATATGTATACATATACCATCACCTATCAGAGAAATGGGGAGGTTCCCTCTCCATTCAGGTGGTATTGGCAATGGAATATTCCCACAAAGATTATTCTCTTTGGGTGGTTGGCTTGGAAGGGACATATATTGACTTGGGACAAACTTACTAGATGAGACTTCCATGGGCCTGAAAGGTGCTCATTATGCCTTGATCAGGTGGAATCGACTTCTCATTTAATCTTATCCTATGTGATCAAAAAAAAGATATGGTTGTTGTTTTCACGTTTCATCATTGGACCTAATTGGCTCCTGGACAATTTCTCTAACACTTTCAAGGCCTAGGGTGCCACAAATAGCATGTACAAAACTCTGCCATTTTATCTGATGTGGGAGGTATGGCTTGCACGTAATCAGATCATATTTGATGAGAAGCCTATTAACATACCTAACATATATGGGGCGATAATGGTATGGATTCTTGGTAAAGCTCATACAGTCCCAATTACAAAGCATCTATCGCATCACATTCTACCTCATCCTATATCTATGTCGGTGATGTATTTTGATGGGGCTCTATAGGAGGGGGTTTGTGGCTGTGGTGCATGGATTAAGATGGAAAATATGGAGCGATATCAGATTTTTTGGAATGGTGGGACTGGTTCTAACAATAAGGCAAAACTTCTTGCCTTATGGAGTGGTCTGTGGGTGGCATACAATCTCGACCTGCAATCAATTCACATATATGGTGATGTTAGGGTTGTTATTGATGGATTATGTGGGAAGTCCAACTTCCAGCCTCGAGGTCTTCGAAGATGGATTGATAGAGTAAAGGGTTTGCTCGTCAAGTTAAATGGTCCTCCTCTCATGCATATTTATCGCGAGAATAATTCACGGGCTGATCATCTGTCTATGATGGGTCTCACTGCTAATTTTGGATTTCTTCATATATCACATTTCCGTGGGAAGCAACTGATCAACCGGTTTGAGGTCCCTATCTCATGATGCTTTTTGTTTATATTGGATGTTGTCGCTGATTTGTGGAATGGTCTATGCTTTTCCATTTTCCAGGAGGGTAATCACACTATTTATTTTCCTCGAGTCTGTTTTCTTATGGATGTAGCTATGATAGCCCCTCCACAAGCGAGCCAGATCCTTTTGATCATGTACATGTCATCATTTTCCACTATGTACACCTGCTCTTCAACAAGCGAGCCAATTATCAAGCGGGCCTGATTTTTTCCATATTATTCATGTCGATCATCTACTGAAATATGGACAGGACTTATGATCTCATGCAATGGGCTCCCATACAGGTTTGTTGGTTGCCTTTCACCTCCGTCAGTTACACATTGGGCATAGTCAATTGATGTTAGTTCTGGTTTTCATGGACTGGTTTTAATTTTGGTTTTGGGCATCTTCATGCTATTGCCTATGTCGAACATGTATTAAGAACTTGATCACTCTATCATGTAGCCTTTGGGATGACCTATGATTATCCCTAGCCTTTGGGATGACCTATGATTATCCCTAAGTTTATTATCTGTTTATCATAGTTTTTAGAAATGATCTTAGTAAGTCAAGAATAGATGGTATTGTAGTATATAGAATCTTGGACTGATGGCCAATGACTGATGTATTGTTTATTATATATAATATAAGCAGCGGTTTTTTCTTTTGAAAAAAAAAAATGATTACATTTGATTTTCTTGTCACATTTGATTTTGATTTTGATTTTCTTGTGTAATAGACAAATCAATTTTACTTCAATTTAGTCTAATTTTACTCTAGTCTAATCATCTAGTCATTTATGGTTGATATTTCAATATAATTTATTTCGCTATTTTAAATAGGAGTGATTCAGCACCCTAAAAAACTCCTAAAGCACCCTCTATTTTAGATAAATTCCTAAATTAGACCCAAAAAAACTACTGTAAAAAGCTTTAAAAAAAAAATAGCACTATATCGCACTATAGACTACTCGTTTTAAATATTGAGAACAACTTAGCTTTCGGTCTTTCATTCTTTGTCATTAGTGGCCCAACACATTGTGAAGTGCTGCCATTTCCATTCCATTCACAGACGTCAGTGTTAAAATTCATGTACGAAGCTGTCACGCGGCTTAGCCGTGTTTGGTGCTCATAACTCATATTCCCTATGTATGCTTCATATGATATATTTGCTGTCGCTGTAAGATGAACACGGAACAATGGTTAAACGGAGTGGCCATCCAACTGGAAGCCACCAACGGTGAGCAGTGAGGCCTGGCCTTTGTTAATTTCGACATGGTCAACAAAAATATTCATTCTGAAAGTGGCGTCTGTCACTTTATACATGGTCAGCAGAAATGCTGTAGCAGATATATCTTCTCCCGTAAAGCAAACGAGGATTTCCGACAGGTGTCTAGCAGTTAGGCCAGGTGAAGAACACACAGAAATTAGCTGTCACCTAGCGTACCTGTGTTCATAGCTGGGCTCATGTGCCACAATCACGCTCACGGTGACATGATATTCCCGTATTATTTTCAAAGTTGAGATTCAGGTATTTTTACGCGTTGCCATAAATTACGGTAATAAAATATTAATTTTTTTTCAGTCTCGGAATCGACCTAAAACCCTTTCAAAGATATTTATTGCGTAGTCTAAAATTTCACATAATAAATCAGAAATTCTCTTAAAATTATGAAATATTTAGGCAAAGGATTTTGAAAATATTGTTTACACTGGTTGAATTTCAGTATTTTGGGTGCCCTAAAGGTTTTAGATGATGCTGAATCTATTTTCACTATCAAAAATGCAATTCAAACACTTCAACCTCTTGATTTTTTGAAAAAAATTTTAGATTACGACAAAAAAAATGCCTTCCAAACTATTTTGTTGGGTTAGTAGACAACTCCCATATTTATTTATATAAGCCTACAAATACAAGGAAGCTAAGCCACAATTATATAGAAGAATATTAAAGAGTGTTTTTTGGAGTTATTTTTTTAGATTTTTAGTTGGAATAAGACCAAAAAAAATTGTATTGAAATATTGATTTGTCTTGTTTAAATTAATTTTTAATTATATATATAAATTTAACATTTTTAAAAATTAAAAAATTATTTCTATTATCAAAAGTTAATTTATAGTTCATTTATCAAACTTGTACTCTCAATAAATCTCAAATATAGAGAAATTAAATATAAAAAAAAAAAAAAAAACTTAAAAACTAATACCACATTGAATTTTTGTATTTTTATTATTTTCATTTATTATTTGTATTTATAGTAATGGCATGGATATTTGGGACATGCCAGAAATAATCCCTGATTACCAAGGAATACATTTCATTCTTTCCCGATTACCAAGGATTACATGACGTTTTTTATTCGAATTTCTCCAACAGGAAAGTAATTATAAGTGAACCCTTTTTTTTACAATAATTTTTCACTGGAATTTTCTAAAACAGGGAAGCAATTAGAGAGGATGTTTTCAAACCATAATTTTTACTCCTATTTTTTATTTGGTCATCCTAAATATTTATAATAAATGATATATATAAATAGTTATATAAAATATAAAATTAAATAATATTAATCACATACAATGTTCAAAAATTTAATTTATAAAACTTTAATTGAAAATTTAACAAATGTTTACAGTTGTACTTTTAATTTTATCATATTAATTTTTTTCATTTACAATAGAATAGGGAGTATTTTAGGCATCTAAAATCTTAATTCATGGAAAGGAATTAAAACTTTTCTTAATTAGAGATTAAAAGATTATGTATACAATTTTAATTTTTTAACTAGAGATTAAAAAATTATGTGTAAAAAATCATTTGTGGAAAATCATAAATAATGGAGCAAAAGAGCAATCAAATTTCTTTGTCTCTAAGGGATCCACCTCTTTTTAATATTTTGATAGAAATGGGGCTTATAAGATCCTTTATAACTTCTTCAATGTGTATGTATAGCTGATGGTGCTAATTGTGGAAAGAATATAACACATACTCAACATTTCAATGTGGTTTGGGTCAATGTTTTAATCGCCATACATCTTAATGCTTTTGAGTGGAAAATTTGGAGGAATAAGTGTGCAATGTCATTTTTACTAGCGGTCCTAGTTTGGAAAATTTTAGGTGAAAATTTTTAGGAATCATTTTGAATTATGAAATGACCACTTTTTGTGATACCAACCTTAATGTGGACCTAGATTCCATAAGCTACACACTTATACCTTTCCAAAAATACAAGAATAACCTCATTGAAAGCTTGTATGAGAATGTTATGCCTCTCAAAAAAAGACCTATCTAAATTGACCACCATATTTTGAGTGGAGTAGATGAGAGTGGATAGAGAGAGACAAAAAACAGAGAGGATTTGTGTAGTCTTGCAGCCCATCGAGCACATGTTTCACTTCATTGTAATGTCATCCATTTCCATTCAGAAAAAGTGTGAGTAGAGAAGCATCACCTTCCAAGTGTGTTTTCTCACAAAAGGGTTTCCCATGTCATCTCTTGTGTAATTATGGTTGTGTGTGATTGTATTTTTGTTTGTTTTCCATTTTCCACATTTTCTATGTTACATGCACAAAAATAGTAACTTAATAAATCCACAAGTATTTAAAAAATTACACTTTGACTATAGATTTTTTATTTGAAATATAATTTTATCGAATTTGTTGTGATGAATTCTATTATCCATAGTCATTGAAGTAATATATCTATTATCATAAAGTCATTTTTATTTATATATAACTATATAAGTTGATTTATAAATTTCCATAAATATTTCACTTGAGATACCATCAGAAAAGATCTAATAAAATAAAATAAAATATATTCTATTATGGTTAAATTCCTTTATATTTCATATTTTTAATGATCAATTTTTTTCTTATGCATGAAATAGATAGAATGTGGGAAATAGAGAACACCAAATACAACCAAAGACCATCCACAATGAAAAAAATATTTTCTCTTAGAAACCTTGTGAGAGAAAACCCAATTGGAAGGTCAAAATCCTCCACTCTCTTTTTTCTCTAAAATAGAAAAAATCAAGTACAAATGAGAAGGATCTCTATATGGAGTTATAATAAACATATAGCCTCTTAGGCTACTATAGAAAACTAGCTCCCTCCATTATGTTCTCTCACTATCAATTTCTCTAATATTCTATGGAATGATTAAATAGAATGAAACCCTCTATTCCTCCTCTTAACTTAGTATTAACATAACCTACTAGCCAATGAGGGAAGTCCTTCAACTCTCAGGTAAAGTTACAATACTATCCCTTGAAATTTTTCCTCATAGTCCACATGTTACTAGACCCTTTTTCATGAAAAATGGTTGCTAACGTGGCACCTATTAATACCACGGCGGCCAAAAAAAACAGGTCAACTTGAGGAAGGTATAAATTTTCCATATGACCTCCAATTAACACAATTCTCACACCATTGGAAAGGTATCTAAGTGTATAATGGTGTCACAAGGTCCAAAAACAGAGAGAGATATTTTCAACTTCAAACATCATTATTTAATGCATCAAAAATGCCTTTAGAAGGTTTTAGACCCCAATTGTCCCAAATGGGATCTGCAAGTAAAATGGTCGTGTAAGTTTAGTCCTCAAAAATTTTCTACTCTCAAAGCATTGATATAAATTAAAAATAAGATAATGATTCAATATGGATAATTTGGATCATACCTCCCCATTTTTTGGAAGGTTTTGTACCCCAAAAAATATTACTGAAGGAGGTGAGGAAACTTTTCCTGTACCTTACCTATAGAGTACCATTTTTATTTTCTTCGAACTTATCCTTTCAACCCAATCTACCAAAGGTCATATTATCTCTTCCTTGTAGTTCTAGAACTCTTCTAAAAAATTGTGCCCTTTACTAACTCATCTTTATGATTTATTTTTAAGTCAGTTATGGAATTTAGGGCCCACTCCTCTTCATGGTACAACATGGAAGGCTCATGTAGTTTAAGATTTTCTACATTCACCATTTAGTGAATGGACATGTATGGGGACAAACTGAATTTGTAGGAATTATCTCCCTCTTTTTTTGAAAGGACCAGGTTATAAAGCCTTAATCTTCTTACCAAGTCCTAATAGTCTTTCCTTGCTCAAATTTAGTCATTATACATCTCCCACTTTCAATGAATTACTTTTATGCTAACCATGTGAATCCTTGTATTTTTTTTTTTTTGTGATACCTTCAATGTCTCTTGTACATGAAGATAGATTTTCTTAATCTTCTCAATTTTTAATTTTTTTTTTAAACACATCCCTTATAATATCCTCCCTCTCTCCCCTTTGTTTTCCATATATAACATCAAAAGGTGAAACTAGAAAATATGTTAACAAGTTTAAAATGGAGATTTACTAGTAAAAGTGTGGACTATTGTGTTAGAAGAGTGCTTTATATAGACTATATTTTATTCCTGGCCATTTATATGCTTTTGATTGTAACCCCTAAAATGTTGCACCGATGTCATGTTAAATACTCTTATTTTCCCATGTTTTCGTGGATGGAATTTTGTATATCTCTTTAACTTTGTATCCATCTTCTCCCATAATGTATTCCAAAATTTACTAAAAAATGTAGTGTCCTTATCTGAAATGATTCTTTTCTATATCCCAATGTGCATCTAATTTTATTCAAAGAAGAATTGTGTTTCTTCATGAACATTGATTTTATTTCTACAAGGAATGAATGTAAATCTTTTTAAACTTATCAACTAGCACAAATAGGCATTCATGTCCCTTCCTATTAGTCGGTAAACCTCCAAAATATTCCACAATATTCTTTGCAAAGGACTAATTGTTATAGGTAAAGGTTGGTATCAATTATACTTCCTATTATTGGGCTTACTAGTACAATAAAATATACATACTCTAATAAAACTTTCTACATATTCATTCTTTCTTGGCTCGTGCAGATGCCTTTGTAAGTTGGAAATTGTCTTCCAAACACCAAAATTCCTACAAACTTTGAGATATGAGCCTCTCTAATCTATAGTCACTCAAATTTATGAACACAAAGCTTGTCTAGCTTGTAGAGTAACCAATTCTAGATATCGTAGTCAATTGTATTATCGCCATCCTCTCCATGAATTTAGACCTCTAACTACTAAACACCTACAAAATCTCCCCATATTCTGTATATGTCTCACTATATGTATCATGGATGAAAGGCTTTATATGTATAATATTTTCCAAAGATATAATTCTTTATGTTCAAGGCCTTTAAGGCATGCCGACTAACTTGTTTATGCTTCCCTTACTGTACTTGATGACTATGCTTCCCTACTTATTTATTTTAGAACGATGCGTCCAAGTTCGATGATGCCTCTGCTCCTCCACGCTCCACCATACTTATATGCTAAGTTGTGGACCCATGTACTCCAAAGGTCATGACCCTTCGACAACCTCAAGGGTCGGCCTGGTCACCAACAACAGTTGGTGTTCACACTGGCAAACACATCAGCATGTCGACTGTAACACTCAATCGCACATGTGCTTGACTCGCCCGACTGCTACAACATATGCCCGCTATAGGCGCACACCCAACCAACGCCTTTGCTCAATGTGCTCATCGTGTCAAATGACTCACTTGACTTGTGCATGACTCGCCTAAGTTGGGTGTTTGTCAAAATGACACACCCATTATAACTCACCAAGGGTTGGGGCGTCCACTAACATGGCCTGCCCTCTATCATTAGGGGAATTTTGAGGTCTAAAATGGGCTTCCTAACTAAATTTTCCATAAGATATGATTACATCATCAAATTTTAGAGGGAAAAAGGAAAAACTATTTTTTCAACTCATATTTTCAACTTATCTCCCTATGGGTTTACTCAAATTTCGAGCGGAAACACTCGTTGGATGTAGAATTTTATTTCTCATCCAAGGAGTACCCATGTTTCATACTTTAAATATACCTTGCTACACGAAAAATGTGAAATACATGAAAAATGTGATTGCAAACATGTTTTTTCATGTATTTCTCTTTTTTTGTATAGCAGGGTCCATTAAAAGTATGCAACATGGGTACTCCTTGGATGTGGAATTAAATTTTTCATCCAATGAGTACTCCCACTCAAAATTTGAGTAAAACATCAGGGTGATAAGTTGAAAATATGAGTTGAAAAAGTAGTTTTATTATTTTATTATCTTTATTATTTTTACTTTTTTACTCCAAAAATGGTGAATCATCCCCCATGGTTGACATCATCATCTTGAATAATATTTCTTCTTATAAAGTTTATTTTTGTTGTACATTTTTCTTAGGAGGCTCGTTTTAGACCTCAAAATTCCCCTAATGATGTGTTTCCAACATTGTTGCACTTACCCAATGTCACACTGAGTCATCACATTTTTTCCAATTTGGTCAATACGGGTGCCCATCACACCTGGGTGCACCCACTACAACTCGTTCACACATTGACTCAACTCATGTGCCTAACATCCTCCCTCAATCTAAATAATGTTGTCGTCCTCAAAAACTTCCATCATCTGTCGCAGTGTCGCTAGCTCCAACATACAAAGTGTCCATGCTACCCCCCTCTACTGCATTATCGCATAAGCCTCCATCAAGACTCATGAACTCATGAATATGTGTGAGTCCTCCCCGATCCATTTTTATTAACCATCTCTGTCGTAATCTCCCATGTTGCTCCATCCACGGAAGGCTCAACCCTCTAACTCGGCCACATGTTACAACTGCAACATATATTGTGTCATTGCACCATGTGTCATCATCGTGTGAGTCACTTCCATGATACTCCATCCAAACACAACATATCTCGGTATATCTTTGATACATCTATCTGACATAGCTCGATGTATTGCATGTCCCCATAGCTTGTACTAGTCAGGTGATGAGTCAAACTATCACACTCAAACCTATGAGAATACTCCTCCTCATGCCACCGTTGGTAAGTTTCTCTATAATCCTATCACATCTCAACTCAATAAATAAATCTCCATCCAAGTGTAAATTAAGCCATGTCCAGGTCCATGAAGTAGCCTCCATCTCATCTGCACCATACTTTCCATCAAATACCATATAAGCCATATCGAGGTCCATGAAGTAACCTTAATCATTTCTACAATTTTTTGCCCATGATGCTAATGTTTATGTGCTGCCAAATGGTTATATATCAATTAGTCACATCTATCCAAGCATCATCATGCATGTGTGAGATGCTCATATCCTCAAATCAGTCAAGGAATACTCCCATCAATCCAATGCTTGATTTTTCATATCTATTCCATGAAGAAACCTCCATCTCATCTACAATATTTCATCTATAAAATATGTCAAAGGAGAAAGTCTAACCTTGCCTCATCATCCATCCATGTGCTACCCATGGTCATAAGCCAATCAACCATCATGTATATTAAATGTGGCTAAGTCTCATCGACTCAACCCATTCCCAACTGTACCTCACCAGGGCATCTCCATCGTTGTGACTCCATCAAACTCTAAATTGTCCTACCTCTATCATATCCATCAAGTCACTCCTCACGAACACACCCGATAATGTGCCTAAGGTATGCACCCCATACTACATTAAAGTCAAGTCACATCTTGACCTCAACTCATCAATGAAACAGATATTCCAGTACCACCATGATATTAAGTCTTCAATGGCTGCAACTATCTCCAAGTCATCATTAACTCCTATGAATCATCTCCATCCAATACATCGACAAGTACACTTGACTTGCCCAAAATTTCCATCGCAAGTTACCTCTACCCTCCAAGTCATATGAATGAACTCATAGGTTGCTCATATCTAGCCATGGTCTTGTTATCCAAATGGGAACAACATACCCATTGCACTATATATAAAATGTATCCATTTCACAATAGAAAATTCATCATGCTCAACATCCCTTCCATGACACTTCTCCTTGATGCTCATAAAAGACATCTCCATGAGTGCTCCCGCATAATGTCCCTGCATAATGTGTGCCATGTGCCCTATGTTGATTTCCATGACTTCAACTGCCCATATGTCCACTCTAGTAGACTGAAAAAAACTCTATTCATCTCATCCTTATCCATCATCTAGGTTAGCCTTCAGTCACTTCTACCTTCATATTCCATCATGGGTCCTTCCTTCACTACTTCCTCCATAAATAAATGTCCACCAAGACTGCCTCTTGGTTCCATCCATGAAGAAGTGTACCCAAGTATCACACCGATGTACCCTTCCTCCATTCTATCCATGAGTCATGTCAGAAACTTAGCCAATTATCCATATGGATAAGCATGACTCATCCATTGCAAAGCTCATCATGTTCCACCTTTTTCATGGGCATTTAAACCTTTTGCGATGAGGTTACAAATTTCCTTAACAAGCTCTGCAACAAACAATGCATCTCACTCATCCAATGTACAAGGTCTCATTATAGTATTCCAAGGAAATATTGTCCATTGCATTGGCAAAGAAGTTCTCCCTTTTTCCATCCTTGCATATGGCCCATCCTCCAAAAGCTCCAATGGAACACAAGTCATATCAATACTTACATCTTCATGAGGTCTCTCCAAGTGAGGTCCTCCCATCATCAATGTCTGTAATGTGCACAATCATATTCCAACTTGGTCATCAAGTTCCTCCTCTATCGTTGACACACCTACAAAATTATCTTCTTCACATATCTCGTCTTCTTCTTCTTCATCACAATGTGCAGCTCTATCGTGCTCCATTTCCCAACCAAGTCAAATAATCTTTACTTCAACATTCTCCTCCAAGAATTCAAGTTTAGCACAAATCCATGGGTTCTCTTCTTTCGTACGCTGCAACCTGTATAAGTTTTGCAAGATCTTACCATGGAATTCTTCCCAACATGCCATTTCTTGTTATGTATCTTCGGCCCTGACCAATGTATTTCCTCTGCCAATGTCGCACTATGTGGTCGTTGTGCTTCAACATTCAATACTTCAACAAATCTCAACTCACCCTGAATCAAGTTCTCATACTATCTATCATGAAGTGGAAGTGGCATGAGTACTTCACTTCCTTAATAATCAACACAACCTGACTCGCCCTGAATGAAGCTTTGATACCATCTGTCATAACACTATAGTTATGGTACTCTTTCAACCATGTATAGCAGGTGCGGCACCACATTACTTTTTTCTTTTAACAATACTAGAGTAAATGGAATATGCTTATCTTCAACACTTAGCCAATTTTCCAAACAAGTGTTCTTTAACAATGCAGTGAAATAACTTATCTTCAGTATTTAATCTTTCAATTAAACATTCATCAACAAACACGAGTACACCATACATACTTGGGAGGGGAAACTCTCGTAAACTCTACCCAATAATATATAACAATGTACAATATTTTACAAAGTACAAGTTTTAGATAAGCTTTGCTTCCAACTGGCTTGGCCTACACACTTAACAAAGTTTACCAAAACTATGCCAAGGTCGTGCAACTCACTGTTGCCACTGCCCGAACTACTCAATCCAAAAACCAAAAACTCAGTCACTTCAAAACTTGTCCTTACTAGTCCAATTCTTCCAGCATGATCCTCGTCACTTCTGACACTTTTATACGATTCGGGCCACTAGTTGACCCTCTCCGCATGCAACACACTACTCTGCGACCCTTTCTGCACATTCTGTTGACCTATCTTCATGACTCAAATTCTACTAGTTACTTCGTGACCCATATACATGACCTCAACGCAACACGTTACTTCTTGACCCATCTTCACATTTGACTGCCATGACTGCACGAGCTGAACGCAACACGTATTTTCATGACCCTTCTAAACATTCTGCTATCTCGAACTTCTATTTCATCGACCTGCCCTGTGGGCTCATCACCAAGTTCACACTTCTTTGATTTAGAATGATGCTTCCAAGTTCGATGATGCCTTTTCTCCTCCATGCTCCACCATACTTATATGCTAAGTTATGGACCCGTGTACTTCAAAGTTCATGACCCTTCGACCACCTCAAGGGTCGGCCGGGTCACCAACATGAGTCAACCTTCACGCTGCCAAATGCGTCAACCTATCAACTATAATACTCCATTTTACATGTGTCTAACTCGCCCCGCTGCTATAACATATGCCCACTATGGGCATGCGCCTGCTTGATGCCTTCACCCAACGCGCTCACTGAGTCACACAAATCACCCAACTTGTACAGGACTTGCCCAAGGCGAGTGCCTGCTAATATGACACGCCTGTTATGAATCACCAAGGCTAAGGCCCCTGCCAACATGACGCACCCACTATGTTCACCCAACATCATCGCACTTGCCAAATGTCGCACCGAGTCGTCGAATTCATCCGAGTTGGTCAATACAAGTGCCTGTCACAGATGGGCGTGCCCACTACAACTCCATCATACCTAGAATAAACTATTGGGCTTAATAGGTAGTGTTATGTAGTATCTTAAAAGACTACATGTATCATCTAACTTCATCGAGAGTGTATTCTTCTTTGTACTTCCATTTGTCTATTCCAATGAGAAAATAGATGGAGTATTTTCACATTTCAACTCATTTTCCCTAAGAGTTTTCTAGAGAAAATAGTTGTGTTCATGTTTTGTGATCATATTTGTCATTCTTGATTTCTTACATTTTATCTATTTCACACCAAATTTTTTTTTTAATAATTATCAAATTTGAAATATGAAATGATTATAAATTTTGGATACCTATTCAATAGATTAACCATAATAGATCAAACTTATATATCAACCAAAATTATTTCATGGTAATAGAGATATGGCTTCAACAATTATGAAGAAAAAATCCCCAAAACTAAAAACTAAATATAACATCATAGACTATAATCGACAACCATTTCCACTTTTTTAAAAAATCCCATTCCATTATTACTGGTTCCAATAGCATTTCTTAATACCTTAACTTTGCATCTCTCCATCGCCTTGAGATTTTTCTCTCCATATGCATCAAGTGCACATGTGAAGGATTTTCGAACTCGGACTTAAAGACAAAATGACACATATCTTGAGAGAGAGAGAAATCTCAGAATAGACACATAGAATCGAATCCCCCTAATGGCAATACTTCTTCCTTATTTATATAATTTCGAGAGGGGAGAGTGAGAGCCTCAAGCATATGCTCTAAATATGACTAGTATGCATAAAATGTACAAACTCTAGATATTGAATCTAAATTTTCTGTAGATTCTCTGAAATGTGGGTCAAATCCCACCAAAAGTCAGATAAGTGCTCCAAGTTTCAGATATTCGTCCAGAAATTTAACCTAATATTTTAATTTGGAGGACAAAACCCTCTACATAGTCATTTTAAACTCTCCTAAAATTTACACAGTGGATATTTTATCGGAATCCCACGATAGCAGTCACACTCACTGTCAGGTGACTAGACATGACTTTTCAAATATCCTGTCAGTTGCTTGGATACCCATAATTATCATTGTCACTTGAGTAATACATATGTTGCAGAATTGGTGACAAATGTGCTTCTGCATGAGGTGGCATGATATTATAGTACAGAAAGGAATGAGATCCATACATGCTAGGTACTCTTTAATCTACAAGAATTACAAAGTGATCCAAAGAATTGAGATATTTCCTTATAGATGGGTTTTCCTTGTGGTTGAATACTATGTACTTTAAGTGTGCTGAACAAGTCTTCTATCTGGAAGAAAAACCATTCCTCAGAATGAGTTTTTGTTCCGATGTCTTCTCAGAGGTAATAAATACATTCATTTTTTCTACTAGTCCAAAATATTCCTTCCCTTGGGCACCAGTCATGTAGTAGTATTTTGAACCAAGGTGACCAATTGTTGTAGGGATTACTCATAGAGATACACTCGAACATTAGCCAAATTATTTTGGCATATTTGGTGTGCATTAGGATATTTAAATAGTCTGCATAGCTCAACCATGGCTCATAAAGACAAATATATCTTTCTCCTAAAAAAGGTGCAAATATAATGGCCCCTTGAAACATTTTGGGTGACTCTATAAAATGCATAAGATTACTTGCATTATTATGGCTACTATTAATCCATTTTTCAAGAATCAATTCATAAGCATGACTCTCCTTGACCCTATCTATGAGACACTGGAAAAAAAATGACATATGACAATATTTACATATTAAAACCCATTGAAAATCGTCTAGAGCAGGGGGAGATGATGATGAAGTTGAAGATGACGGACAACTGAACATCTTGATTTCTTTTGGAGTTGCTTCTCTTGTAAGAAAATCTGCTAAGAAATTATCTATTCCCTTTTTATATTCAATTTCAAAGTCGAATCCATCTAACCATAGGCTCCATATTAGTATCCTATTGTTGCCTTGTTCTAAAAATATTATTTTTCTAAGCATCCTAGCCATATGTTTCAAGTCTGTTCTTATAATGAATCTTACTGGCTTTAGGAATAACCTTAATCTTTTGATTCCATTTTTTACAGCAATAATTTCTTTATGAGAAGATGGATACCTGAGTTCTGTGTCATTAAAACATCTTGATGCATATGAGAAAAATTCTTCCCTTCTTGCATGTTTTTGCATCAAAATCCCTGCCCATACTTCATTGGATGCATATGTTTCTAAAATGTAAGGCAATTCATGTCTTGGAAGAACTAGACTTGGAAAATTTGGATCTTTTTCTTGATAATTTGAACTACATTAGTCATATAAGGGGATCATTATATTCCTTTGAGCCTTTTTTGTAGGACCTTGGTGTCTTTGGCTTGATTTTCATAAAATGGTTGAATGTAATTGTGGCTTCCCAAGAACCTATGCAATTTCCTGTGATCATAAATGGCATCTGGAAATTCTGTTAAGGCTTTCAACACATGTTCTTGTAATTCAACTTTGCCTTGGAATAGGATTGGTCATAAATATTCAATTCTAGTTTTTGCAAACTTGAGCTTAGGCTTACTGAGGACTAGCCCATGTTTGAATATCCTATGGTGAACTATCTCCAAGTGCTTTCTATTTTCTTTGAAATCAAAAGAACAGATTAGTAAATCATCAATATAAACAATAACAAATTTAAAATCTCCAAAAATGTCTTCCATACTTTTATAAAATTCAAAGGGTGCATTCTCCAATCCAAATGGAATTACTCGCCATTGAAACTATCAGTGTGGCACCACAAAACTAGTCTTGTATCTTTCATATGGTTTGATCCCTATATGCTAGAATCCGCTCTTAAGGTCAAATTTGTTGAACACACTATTATTGTTGATTTTATGAAATAAAGCTTCTTTAGATGGCAGTGGATACCTAGTAGGCATCAAGGCATCATTTAATGCTCTATAGTTGATCACCCTCTGAGGTTTACCTCTGTTTTGATATGAATTCTTGTTGACGTAAAATTTTGGGCAAGTTGAAGGGCTGCATCTTGGTTCGATCAACTTTCATTCTAATAGTCAACAATCTATTTTTTACGGAGTTCGAGCTCTGTTGGGGACATTTGGTTTTCTGATGACTTTTGAGGTGTTCCAGAGTATTTTTCTTTGTAGGAAAGATCCACAAAGTATTGTTCCCTTTTCCAAAATGCATTGGGTGCATCTGTTGTACATTATACTTCAATTTTCTCTTTTATTTATCTGATGTATTATGGCCATCGTATTTCATCATTTTTTATTTCTTTTTTGATATTTGATAGTTTTTCAAGAGAACATTCAACTATATATGGGACAGGGTCTCCAATTATATTTACATAGCTGGACATGCTTGGAATTTTTATAGTTCTTCATTCGATGTTGAGGCAAATGTGGTTTTCTTCTATAATAAGAGGAAGATGTCTTCTTACAATATCTTGACTCAACAAAATATCATTTCATGTATCAAAACTATACAAATTTACAGAAGTAGTAATAACATTAAGAATAATTGGGAAATCGGGAGCCATTGCTCTGATAGTCATTAACGTTTTATTTACAGATCTGAACTGCAAGGTTGTGGTTTGCCAATAATATTCAGGAATGACATTATGCTTTACACAGGAATTCATAGCTCCTCTGTCTAGTTGTGCATCCAGAGTATATTGTTTATAACCACTAACCTTTACATCTATTCTATTAATAATCCTATCTTAAAATCCCTTCATCTGGAGAATAGATGTACTTGGTTCTGGCTGGTGATCTTCTGGTATGCATTGTAATGATTTATGCTCCCAGTCATGATATTCTTCTCCTATGAGCATATCTTAAAATTCTTCTATCATCATTGAATCTTTTAGTTTTTCAAGTTGTTTTTTTTTCAACTAATTCCTTCTGGTCAGCTCTCATAATGGTTAGAATTTCTTTAACCATTCCTCTTTTTTCTTCAATGGTGATTTCTAAGTGCAATATTTCTTCTTGTATTTTTTTGGCTTGGTTTGTTTCTTCTTCTTTGTCTGAGATAATCTCAATGATGGGATTAGCTTTCTTAAACCCATAGGATGTTATGTTATGAAGAAAGCTTACTTCTTCTCTTCCTATGGTATATCTGCAGGAAAACGACTTCCTAGGTGGAATGATAGATGAGGGTGTATTGGAAATCTGTCCAGATGTGGTAGGAGTGTCACTTGGATAATAGGCACCAAGATTTACCATGCTTGGTTGTGTGATTTTGGCAAGCTAGCACTAGAGGGTTGAGATGCATTCTGCGAGACAACGTCAGATGGTGAAATCTCTTGGTGTGAGGAAAGAAATACAAGATTGTAAAAATGCAATTTCAGAGCGTAGGTCTGTAGGATTTTCTAAATGAAACATTTTGAAATGTGAAATGAAGTTAAGATCTAAGGTGGATTTAGAGCAGGATGATTCTTCATGATGTGGATATGGTGGGTTTGACTCATCTGAATCTTTGATTGAAAAGTATTCCTCATTTTGTGGGGTTGATCTACTTGCTCCCATTCAATCAGATCATAAATATTAGAAAAAATGTCAAACAATTTATTTTTGAAACGATTTTTACCCTTCAAAGGAAATTTGCTAGCCCAATGACCCAACATCTTACAAATGAAATAGGCTCCTAATTGTGCTCTTTCGGTGCCTTCTTGTCTTCTCTTGAAGTATCCTTTTCTTGGTCTTTGAAACCTTTGTCTTCTAGGGTAAAACCTTCTGGGATGGCTTTTCTTTGTGCATTTTTGACATTGGAAATCACTTCAACATTTTCCTTTGCTAGCATTCTTATTTTTGTTTTTGCAACCAAAATGATAAGTTTCGGCATAGATATCACATACACTTGCATTGAAACCAAGTTTTTTCTTTACTAATTTGGTTGTCTTTTTTCGGAGGCATTCTTTCCGTATAGTAAATACAATTTGTTCATGGAGTCCTACAAGAGAAATATTTTCAATATCTATATTTTCAGCTTTAAATATAGCCCTGACAAGATCTGGGATTCTGCCAGGAATTGCAGACAAATATTTTCTCAAATAAGTTGTATTTTGTGGGTCTCTTTCCTTATAAAGAAGATCGTGCATTGTGCTAAAAAAATTAGGAAGTTATTTTATATCACAAAGTCTTTGGCTCATGAACATATCTGCATAATGATGGCCATCAACCTTAACTTCTCCATAAAACTCATGGAGAACTTCCCTAACAATTTCAACGACTGGCTTATCACTATTCATAATATCGAGTTTGTCAAATTCATTCATTCTAGACCACTATAATTATAAGTTACCTTGGAAACCCCAAGTTGTCCTTAAAGATAATTCTGACCATGAGACTATGTTTCTGCGAATGGAATTTTGAGTGCTTTCCCATGCACTCCAAGTATGGATTTCCATAAGGATTTCATTTTTTATTTACAGTTCAGGTTTTTCATTGGAGCTTGATCGATGTTAGCTCAGCTAAGAGTAGGAACCTCATCAGTCTTTGAAGTATCATATGGAGTTTCATTGGGAGAACCATACTTGGAATTACACCATTTTTCCCATGCAGATTCAAAAGGTCGGTTTGATTTATTGCCATCTGCAATCCTGGGTCTTTTTCTGGATCCTTCTCATTCTTCTTTTACCTTTTTTTATTTTTTCTCTTTTCTGTGGTGGCAGATCAAATACTGGGATCTGTGATTGAACTAGAGCCAATTTTTCTCTAGAAAAAGAAATAACATTTTCAAATTTGAAAATTCTAGGATTATGTACAAAGAACTCTTTGAGTAGTAGTGGAGTATTTTTCTCCTCTGGGTTTCTTTCTTCTAGCTGGAATGTGTGGCTATAAACTTCTACTACAGTAAGTGCTTCTTCTAAATCGGTATTTTCGTTTTCCAGACTCAACTTTAAATCTACTACTACTTCCATAATTTTCTCTAGCTTCATATTTACATCTTTTAACCTATCAAAATGCTCAGAATATTTTTCACTCAAATCATCTGAACTATAATGGAGTCTTGACACATGGAATTGTACTTTAAGCACTTCTTGTGATAGGTCATATAGATTTTTTGCTACACATGTTAGCTCATAATTTTTATAGTTTTGAAGCCGTATAATTTCTTGGGGCTTCTCATATAGAAATTTCCTATATTGTAGGAAATCCACATCAGCTACAACATTCCCATATTTAAATTTGTTTACAAAATTTCCAACAGCAAGTCTCCTTTCTGGGAGTATATGCTTCTCTATATCATCCTCTGCCTTTTCTCTAGGTAGTGTATATCTCATGAACATAATGTCTCTCGGAGAGGAAATACATAGACATTCCTAACATTCTACATGTTAGCCTAAATGTTCCTCTTTCAAGATAGATTGAGGTCTGTGAAAGACTTGAAATTGTTTATCAGAACTTGGACTTCTAGAGGAAATAAAGAATTTGCATTGAGAGGAGGATCCATATTTGTGTCTTTCCAGGTGCCTACTGAGGTCTAAAATATCATGGCTTCTAAGAGAGTGGCTTCTAACAGGTATTTTAGGTATTGCAATGTCATTTTTTACTCTAATGACTGGTCCTCTACTTGACTCAGAAATAGAAAATCTCTTAGGTTCTGGAGTCGTAAAACACCTTTCAGACAATGGCTGGTATTCTGGAGTCCACTCATCAGGAATTTTTAATTAGGAAAACCCTATTGTGATAGGGGTGACATTACCAGGTCCAACCACCACTCCTTCTATTGTTTCTCTCTGAGTAAGCTAAGGATTGAGAGCCAGGAGAGTTGTGGAGACAAATCTTAAAAAAACAGTGGAATGTTACTAGGCAATATTAGACTTCCCATACATACCAAAGCCAGAAAAATGGATGTAGGCTTGAAGCAGTTCATTAATATGGGGGTCAGTTAATGAAACTTTGTACCGTGGGATGATAGATGACCAAACTAGACCATTGTTCAAAGGGGCCTCAAAACCACCTAGTAGAGAAATAGTGAATTTATTATGGGGTGAGTCACTTACGCAAGCTAAACAAGACACATTTAAACCAAGTCTGACAAGAGGATTAACACCAAATTGCATTAGTCCAAGATGCACATACTTATAACCTTGTTCTAGTGCCCATTGGATATCTTCTGGTTTTATGAGAGGTATCTCATACATAGGCTAGGTAATATTTGTAGGTACATTTAAAGAGGCATATCTAATAAGATTGGCTACATGAAAATTAAACATTGGAAGGTCATAGATTTTATTGGGAGATATCTGAGGACGCTGCCAATTAGGATTGGGGGTAAATTCCTAGACTACCACCCTGGTATCATACAAGGGTTTAGACTGTGACTTGTTTAATATCCTTTCAATCCAATTAGTTTTCTTTGGGGATTTCATATCAGTAGAGAAATCAAAATTACTTGAGGCCATTTCTTACTGCAATTCACTACTCAGTATTGCGCAAGCAGGTAAGGAAAATAAACATGTGAAGGTAAAATACTATGCACCTAATGAATGGGACTCCTTCAGAGTTACAATGCCATCCTTTGGCTTCAATTATATGAAAACACAACCCACCAGCAAATCTTGTTGCAACAAGATCTTATATCACGTATTCACACTACTGACCACATCTCTCTTGTTATACTAATAGTTAATATGGCTCATAATGCTTACTCAAATAATAGAGACAACACACAGGATGATAAAGCACATTTTTATTAACTGATAACACTTATAACATCACATACATTATAAATACAGAGATTGACTGTATAAGCATTTATAAAAGAAAAAACTAACACTGTTCAGAAGTCGAAATCTTCATGGCTCATTATAGAATCTGTCTATTACAATGTGTGCTCTTTAGCTTTCATACCAAAACACAGACTTTTACAGGTGCGGATCAACCCTTAGCTTCCTTTTAAATGGTTTTTTACCAAAAGCTTTTGGATCTATGGACAACTCGGGCCAATTAAAGAAATCTTATAGTTCAATTAGACTGGATTAAAATTAGTATTTTATTCTGATAATTTATTGGTACGTGTGAAAATAACCCAATCTCAACGATGAAATAACATAGGAGTCTCATGTCACTATGAACATTAGTGTGGGGCATGAGCCCCAACTTTCGAGAGAACTAAGCTAGATGACAACTCATTTCTCATTTATGTTGAAACTAACAAAGGCCAGGCATCATGCTCACTCTTTGGTGGCTTCTACCTGATTTCCACTGCCTTCAGCCTACAGTGACAACCATCCATTGGGAATATGAGTCATGAGTCCCAAACATGGCTAAGTTGCGTGACAACTCTACATCCAACTGGCTAGATGTTAATGAAATGACCATTTGTATTGGAAATGCGCATTTCAACGAATGTTTTCTTGGTACATGCCCCACATGGTAGTTAATAAGAATTGAGGCGGATTTAAAGCCTCGTGAAGCCATTCAAACAATCAGATTCAATCCCTTCTCCTTGCACATCGATTATCCTCTAAATAGAGTAGATATTTGATTACACCCTTCACCATTATCTGCAAAATTTCCTTGATATCGTTTTCATAAATGGAGGTTTTTAGTGCTATTAGTTTATGATGTTATGTCCATTTCATTTTGATTGTCATTATCTGCATAATTATATCTTCTACAGTTTGTGCAGACTTTTACAGTGATATCGATTAACATGGGGTGATAACAACGATTGGGTGTTGAAAAATGGACAACAATGGGAGCTTGCACTCACCAATTATTCTGGTATGATGTTTAATGATATTCACAGTTTTATATACAAATGTTGGCATCATATTGGTATGCTACACCAAGCGAGGAGATGTTCAAGAACTTCATCTCCTCTTGAATGTATTTGTGCAAACAACTACATTACTTGAGAACCAGATGTTTCTTAGAATCTTTGATAACCAACTTGTGCACAAGGCATGGAAAATATTCGTCAACTCATGCACATATTGATCCATCTACTTCCGCAGTGTATTCCATTGTATATATTTGTCGTAATATCTATATACATGGTATTATTGCTCCTTGATGGCGTCTCAGAAATAATTCCAAGTGGGTGCTGATGAGAACAGTGAGGGTTCCCCCTCAGCCTTCTACTCACAATAGGTTTCCCACCATTCCTTGATGTGGGGGGTGACTTTCAAGAGTGCAAAAGTAATATTTTCCCTATTGGAAAAATCATGAACAAAAAAAATATCCTTCCAATAAATTTAACCATTTATCTATGACATATACATCTATTTGGCCTTCAAATGTGGGAATGTCAAATTTGACTTGTACATTAATGGGAGTGGCACCTCCATAGTGGACATTGGATGAATATGAATTGTCGGTGGGTAGTTTTCGAAGGATCTGGGCAATGTTATCCATCATCGCGTTCCTTTGTTTCTCGATGACCTCTTCGAGAAATATTTTGATAGGATCTCCTCCTCCCTTTTCTTTCTTTTCTTCCACCATGGGAGGCCATCGGGGTTTTAGAGGCTTGTCTTTCAAAGGTTCAACTATATCAATCCCTAACTCCTAATACCATGATATTGTTGGGGACATGCAAAGAAATATCAAGATAGAGCAGACTGCTCTAATACCACTAATTCAGAATTATGCAAGAACACAATAAAATATATAAATAAACATAAATGTAGAGACATAGCAGGAATGAAACTTCATTTCATTAATATCAAATAACTGAAATATGCTTACAGACATAATGGAAATGAACTAGCTCGGGTGATGGTAGCTTATCTCTGAGAAGAGATGTGGCCACTACATGCCTCTAAACTGTGTTACAATGAGGCTCGAAGGCCTATTTATTATTGAGAATTAATGGAAAACCCTAAATATCCAAAAACCTAACCCTAGGAGATGAAGCACCAGGACCATGGGCCCCATCTAGGTAAATTGGTACATCAACTTCCCGGGGACGTAACTTTGGCATGCGATCTTTGTTTTACGCGCACAATACCTCGTTAGAAATATCCATTCGAGGAGTGAAAATTTCAAGCAACCGACAAGTATTAATGACTTGTGTTGGCCCAGTTTTTCCCAAAAAATGTCGTGTAGTTACTCAAAATGGCTCTTAAAGTGCACAACCCAAAAAATTCCGGAAAAAGTAAATTGTGCTACAATTAAGGAAACTGAAAAACTAAAAGAAAAAATGGTGGGGATGTAAGTCAAATAGGTAGGTGGCCACCAATATCCACCTGGATTATCCACAATAATAAAGTTGGTAGGGAGTGATAGGCATTGGTGAATATGCATCAATTACATAGTGCTAAACAACAGTATTCTCAAGAATTTGTACCCCACTCTAGGATTGATGATATGTTATATTATCTACAACAATAAATTTAGTTTATAACGTTGGATAAAAATTAGGCTAACCACTAGGTTCGAGTCAAAGAAGAAAATACTTAGAAGACTACATTCAAAATGAGACAAGCTATGTATGAGTTATTAGTCATGCCATTTTTTCAATGGAACACACCATATATGTTCATGGGACTAATGAATGGTGTATTACACCCTCATCTAGATTCATTTAATACTTTTTATTTTGATTATATACTAGTTTACATCGCTTTCTAAGAGGAGAACATATCACACTTGATAACTGACATTATTATAGTAAATCAATCCATAATTCTACTAGTAAATCCAAATTTGAAACTTTTTTGGATATTTTCCACCTTCACCATTGGATGTCGTATATGGAAAACAAGGAAGGATGACAGAGGATTTGATACAAGATGCATTAAGAGTAGAGAATTTATTTGAGAATATTAGGAGAATGCACTTGCAAATATAGGAGACATTGAAGAAGTCATTGGGAAAATATAAGGCTACACATGATATACATCAAGAAAGGAAATAATTTAGAGTACGCGGTCAAGTATGGTTACAATTAAACAAGTGAAGACTATAAAAACCTTGTAAGAAGATTAAAAATCCATGATGTGGTGCTTTCTAGATATGAAAAAATGTGCGAAATAATGCCTATAGATTCAATATCCCTCCATACATGCACATTTACTCAATGATGAATGTGGAAATTATCAAGCTCTATGAGCCTTTCATGTTAGATCAGAAAGAGAAGTAGGTCATAACTTCCATAGATAAATTAGCTCTAGATTCTTAGGTAGAGTTACAAGATGAAACAATTTTACAGAAAAGTTATAGAACTATAGGATAGGGGAAAGATTACCTTGCCTAGATTAGGCTAAAAGAACCTACTGCATTTGACCACCATGTACAAATCAATGCCATGTCAACCACCGTTACTCATGAGAAATGGGCTAGCCACATATGGGCTATGAAGAAGACTCTACAAGGGTCAATGTTATAGCTCTAGTTGACAGCTAAAGGACTTAAGCCTAACCCATAGTTAGTTATTGAATTATGTTAAAATTGGTCGAGGAGTAGTAGTGGGTTCCATTCTATTTGATTGTATCTTTTTCCATGGTAGAGAAGAACAAACAAGAGTGGGACTGAGAGAGCATGGAAAAGTTAGTGTCATGAACCTATACTTGTGGTACTCTTTCAACCACGTATAGTGAGTGCGACACCACTATAATTTTTCCTTTTAAAAATACTAGAGTATATGGAATACACCTATTTTCAAAACTTAGCTAATTTTCCAAACAAGTGTTCTTTAAAATTGCAGCAAAATAACTTATGTTCAATATTTAATATTTCAATTAAACATTCATAAAAACACAAAAGTACGTCCATACCTACTTGCGAATGGAAACTCCTGTAAAGTCTGCCTAATAATATATAACAATGTACAATATTTTACAAAGTACAAGTTTTAGATAAGATGTGTTTCGAACTGGCTTGTCTTAAACACTTAACCAAGTTTACCTAAACCGTGCCAGAGTCATGCAACTCACTACTGCAACCTGCCCACACTAATCAATCTAGAAACCCAAATTTAGTCACTTCAAAACTCGTTCTAATCAGCCCAGGACTTCCTGCACGATCCTGGTCACTTCTAGGACTTACACATGATTCCGGTCACTCGCTGACCCTCTCTGCAAGCAGCACACTACTCTATGATCATGTCTAGATGTTCTACTGACCTGTATGTATGATCGAAACACTACAGGTTACTTCATGACCCATCTGCATGACCTGAATGCAACGCATTACTTCACGACATGTTTGCACGTTCAGTTGACCCGACTACAAGGTTTAAACACAATGTGTATTTCTGTAACTTTTCAGAACGTTCTAATGACCTAAACTTCTATTTCATCTTCCCACCTTGCGAGCTCATCGCCAAGTTCACACTTCTTTATTTCAGAATGATGATTCCAAGTTCAATGATGCCTTTTCTCCTCCATGCTCCACCATAATTATATGCTAAGTTGTGGACCATTTACTCAAAAGGTCATGACCCTTCGATGACCTCAAGGGTCGGCCTAGTCACCAACAAGAGTTGGCATGCATGCTAGAAAATGCGTCAAAATTTCCACTATAATACTCAATCTCACATGTGCTTGACTCGCCCAACTGCTACAACATATGCCTACTATGGGTGCACACCCAACCAATGCCTTTGCCTAACATGCTCATCCAGTCACATGACTTGCTCGATTTTTGCATGACTCACCCAAGTTGGGCGTCTGCCAAAAGGACACACCCATTATAACTCGCCAAGGGTTGGGGCGTCCACTAACATGGCGTTCCCTCTATGTGTATCCAACATTTTTGGACTTACCAAATGTCGCACCGAGTCGTCGCATTTTCCTGAGTTGGTCATTACGGGCGTCCGTCACACTTGGGTGCGCCCGATACAACTCAGTTGCACATTGACTCAAGTAGTGTGCCTAACATCCTCCCCCACTCTAAATAATGTTGTCATCCTCAACAACTCCATCATCCATTGCAAAGTGTCGCTAGCTCCAACATACAAAGTGTCCATGTTACCCACCTCTACTACATCATCGCATAAGACTTCATCAAGGCTCATGAATTTATGAATAAGTGTGAGTCCTCCATGATCCATGGTTATTAACCATCTTTATCGTAATCTCCCATGTTTCTCCATCCATGGAAGGCTCAACCCTCTATGTTACAACTGCAACATGTATCATGTCAATGCACCATGTGTCATCATCGTGTGAATCACTACCATGATACTCCATCCGAACACAACATATCTCAGTATATCTTCGATACGTCTATTTGACATAGCTCGGTGTACTGCATGTCCCTGTAGCTCATAATAGTCGGGTGATGAGTCCAACTATCACGCTCAAACCTATGAGAAGACTCCTCCTCATGCCACCGTTGGTAAGTTTCTACAACATCCTATCTCATCGTCAACTCGATCAAGAAATATCCATCCAAGTGTAAATTAAGCCATGTCTAGGTACATGAAGTAGCCTCCATCTCATCTGCAACATACTATCCATCAAATACCAAATAAGCCATATCCAAGTCCATGAAGTAGCCTCCATCATATCTAAAATATGCTACCCATGATGCTAATGTCTATGTTCTTCCAAATGGCTATATATCAATAAGTCACATCTATCCAAGCATAATCATCCATGTGTGAGATGCTTTTCTTCTAACAGGCTTGGCCTACACACTAACAAAGTTTACCAAAATTGTGCCAAGGTCGTGCAGCTCACTGCTTCCACCTCCCTGCACTATTCTATCCGGAAACCCCAAATTCATTCACTTCAAAACTCATCCTCACCAATCCAACGCTTCTTGCACGATCCTGGTCACTTATGACACTTCAATACATTTCAGGTCACTGGTTGACCCTCTTCGCACATAAAACGCTACTCTGTAACCCTTTATGTACGTTCTGCTGACCTGCCTTCATGAATCGAATGTTGCTGGTTACTTCGTGACCTGTCTGCACGACCTCAATGCAATGCGTTACTTCTTGACCCATCTGCACATTCGACCACCATGACTACACAAGCTGAATGCAACACTTATTTCTGTGACCAGTATGAACGTTCTGTTGACTCAAACTTCTAGTTAGTGTTCCTGCCCTAGGGCTCATCACCAAGTTCACACTTCTTTGTTTCAAAACAATGCTTCCAAGTTTGATGATGCCTTTTGCTCCTCCACGCTCCACCATAGTTATATGCTAAGTTGTGGACCCGTGTATTTCAAAGGTCATGACCCTTCAACCACCTCAAGGGTCAGCCTAGTCACCAACATGAGTCGGCATGCATGCTTCCAAATGCGTCGACCTATCCACTATACTACTCCATTGCAGATGTGTCCAACTCGCCCCGCCGCTATAACACATGCCCACTATGGGTGCGCGCTCGCTTGACGCCTTCACCTAACGTGCTCACCGAGTGACACGACTCACCCAACTTGTGCAGAACTCGCCCAAGGCGGGCACCTGCTAATAAAGAGCACCTGTTATAACTTGCCAAGGGGTAGGGCACGTGCCAACACGACGCACTCGCTATGTTTCCCCAACATCGTCGCACTTGTAGAATGTCGCACCGAGTTGTCGCATTTGGTAGAATTGGTCAATACGTGTGCCCGCAACACATGGGTGTGCTCGCTACAACTTTATCACACACCAACTCAACTGGTGGGCCTAACAAGTAGTGTTATGTAGTATCCTAACACCCCACACGTATCATCTAACTCCATCAAGAGTATCTTCTTGTTTGTACTTTCATTTGTCTACTGCAATGAGAAAAAAGATAGAGTATTTTCACATTTCAACTCATTTTCCATAAGAGTTTTCCAAAAAAAATAGTTATGTTCATGTTTTGTGATCATATTTGTCTATTTCATACCCAAACAAAATTTCAATAATTAACAAATTTGAAATATGAAATAATTATAAATTTTGGATACCTATTCAATAGATTAACCATAACAGATCAAACTTATATATCAACCAAAATTACTTCATAGTAATAGAGATATGGCTTCAACAATTATGAAGACAAAATCCCCAAAACTAGAAACTAAATATATTAACATCATAGACTATAATCGACAGCCATTTCCACTTCGTAAAAAAATCCCACGCCATTATTACTGGTTCCAATAGGGTTGCATAGTACCTTAACTTTCGCGTATCTCCCTCGTCTCGAGCTTTTCCCCTCGAGAAAACAATAATTTGGTTGCTGTAGTTTTTACCGGGTATGTTTATATATAAAATTTTGCCATAGCTTCTTTGTAAATGGTTGTTTATTAAATGCTTTTCGACCTATGGGCAACTCGGGCCAATTAACGAAAGCTTTTAGTTCAATTAGACCGGGTTAAAATTAATATTTTATTCTGATAATTTATCGGTACGTGTGAAAATAACCCAATCTCAGATTGTCAACTATGAAATAACATAGGAGTCTCACGGCACTATGAACGTGAGTATGGCGCATGAGCCCAACTTTCGAGAGAACTAAGCTGGATGACACCTCATTTCTGTCTAACCTAACATCATGCTTACTCTTTGGTGGCTTCCAGTTGATTGCCACTGGCTTCATCCTACAGCGACAGCCATCCATCGGGAATACGAGTCATGAGTCCCAAACACGGCTAAGCCGCGTGACAGCTCCACATCCAACTGGCTGGATGTTTATGGAATGACCATTTGTATTGGAAATGCACATTTCAACGGACGTTTTCTCGGTACATGCCCCACACGGCAGTTAATATGAATTGAGACAGCTTTAAAGCCTCGTGAAGCCCTTCAAACAACCAGATTCAATCCCCGCTCCTCGCACATCGATTCTGCTCTAAACAGAGCAGGCATTCGATTACACCCTTCACCATTATCTGCCAAATTTCCTCGATATCTTTTGCATCAATGGAGGTTTTCAGCGCTGTTAGTTTACGATGTTATGCCCAATTCATTTTGATTGCTGTTGTCTGCACTGTTATATCTTCTACAGTTTATGCAGACTTTTACAGTGATGTCGATGTAACATGGGGCGATAACAACGCTTGGGTGTTGAACAATGGACAGCAATGGCAGCTTGCGCTCACCAATTATTCTGGTATTATGTTTAATCATATTCACAGATTTACTTTTTTATATACAAATGTATAGATTATAATGCCACTGCAAGTATAGATTAGTAGGTTTAGGATATATAACAGAAATATGATAATGGATTTTGGATTTGATTAGGTTCGGGATTTCAATCGTATAAGGAGTTTTTGTTTGGAAGCGTTGATATCTCTATGAAACTCGTGCCCGGAAATTCCGCTGGCACCGTTACGACATTCTATGTGAGAATCCCGCTTCTGTTTATGTGTAGATCATTAAATTTGTCTTGTATTTCATCATATATGAACAAAGAAACTTGTTAGGGTTAGGGTAGCAGCCAGATCCGCCTTCATTTTGTTTCATTTATGGGTATTCAAAATATTAATATACATGCACTTGGATGGTGCAGTTATCTTCTACAGGTGAGGGGCACGACGAAATTGATATGGAGTTTTTAGGAAATGTTTCTGGGGAGCCCTACATTTTGCACACAAACATTTATGTGAATGGCTCAGCCGATAAAGAGCAGCAGTTCTATTTATGGTTCGATCCAACAACAGATTTCCACAATTACTCTATTCTCTGGAACCCCCAGCAAATTGCGTAATTAAACTATCTCTCTCCTTTCCTTGATGTTTAATTCATTTTCACTTTTATTTTAGATTCAATTGTATTTTACATCGTAGTAGTGACTGATATATTTATGAACTACATTTCAGGATTTTCGTTGATGGTTTGCCAATCAGAGAGTTTGCAAACAATGAAAACATAGGCGTGCCATATCCAAATGAGCAAGCAATGAGAGTGTTCTCGAGCATATGGAATGGAGACCAGTGGGCAACTCAAGGGGGGCGAGTGAAAATAGATTGGTCTTACTCACCCTTTGTGGCTTCCTACATGAATTTTAACACTGACGTTTGTGAATGGAATGGAAATGGCAACACCTCCCAGTGTTGGGCCACTAACTGGTGGAATCAGAACAGCTTGAACTATGCCCAGCAAGGACAACTACAGTGGGTTCGCAGTAATTATCTCATATACGATTACTGCAAAGATTATGCCAGATTCAATTATCAACTTCCAGCTGAGTGCTCACAACAACCACAGTAAACTATATTT
>CM076574.1:1062003307-1062082061 GCA_034641835.2 Pinus albicaulis | reverse complement strand
TGGACAGCAAATCTCAATGTATGCCGTTGAAGTGGCATTCTTCTTCTATTCCATTAGAATCCTATTCAATTAAAATAAATCCCCTCCAGGTCCAAATAAAAGATAATTTTTTGTCACCTTCCTTCGATTTGATTTTTTTGTAGATCAGATATCAAAGATATGCGGACACAGCTTTGAAATTTGTTGAAAATTTGGGTTCTGGCAGCAACCACATAAAAGTAAAATGCTCACTTGTTTCCCAATGTTCTGTGACCATAGTATATAATGTCTTTTTGCCTTATATCGATAGTTTAAGTTTATCACTTTGATCTGATTTATCATCTAGTTTTTACTACAAATTATACTGGTTGATTCGAAAGCATTCACAATATTCTATTTCATCTGGTTTTTATCAACTTATTTATTTTGTTTCTTAATATTATGTGAGCATGGTATATAATGTTTTTTTGCCTTATAATTTTAAACTCATGGCCTTGATCTGATTGCTCATCTTGTTCTGAAGATAAATTACACTGGTTGATTCGAAACAATATTTCATCTCATGTGATTTTACTGAAATATTTCTATCAAATTACTTATTTTGTTTCTTAATATTATGTGAGCATAGTAGATAATGTCTTTTTGTCTTATATCCATAATTTTAAGCTCATGACCTTGATCTAATTTCTCATCTTATCCTGAAGATAAACTACACTAAGATAAACTACACTGGTCAATTCAAAAAACATCAATAATATTTTATCTCATATAATTTTTAAAGAAAAAATTCTACCAAATTACTATAAATCACAGAAATCTCAATTCAATTAAACAAAACATATTTTTCATATTAAAAAAACAAAACATATTTTCCATATCGATGCAGTTTGACCTCAAACAATACTTTTATGAAACCAGGTTGATATCACGTTAATGACAAATTTTACACGGAAATTTTATTTTAATTTTAGTATAAAATCATTAAAAGGAACGTAAATTTAATTCGCGTATTTTCCATTTGATTCTGTTTGATTGGGTATTATGTTTGAAAATGAAATATAATACGAAGACGTAAAGAAAAATTCAACCAGATAATTAAAAAATACTAACCAACCAACAAATAAATAATTAATAAAGTCAGATTTGTGTTGCATAAATCTAAATACATACCATTTTAAGAAAACAAATTTAATTTACTATATCAAATTTACAACCATCTCTACATAGTGTTAATTAATGAATGAGAAAAATAGTTCATAGACGCAATTCACTCTAAGGCTTCACTATGGGACCACAATCTTGTGCCCTTAACTCATCCATTTAAAGAAGGTTAACTATGTATTCTTTCATGATTGAGTTTCTGTAAACCACTTTGTAAGTTTGATCTAATTTTTATATATGTTTTAAGCTGTCACAAATAACCATCATATGTCATTTTATAATTGGTCACCAGAGAAGTGTTTTATTTTATGATTCATCGATATTGCCACAATGAGCAAGGTGGAATGCAAAGCTATACACGCTAAGAAAGGTTAGTTAACCTCATCACATGCCACCCATGGTGTGGTTAAAAAAGTGGAATGAGGGATCATGATACGGTCAACATGGAAATGGGAACATCGCATCTTGATTACATCATTAGTAAAGACGTAGATAATTTTTGATGTCAAGGAAAATGCATGGGCTTATGAAATATTTTTTCATATAGCTTCACATTTCTTTCCTTCACATTTGTAATAGTTAGTGATTTACAAGGTGGGAAGAAGAACAAATGCTTCTTTGAGAGGAAAAGTCTTCTTAATTATTAGCGTGACCTAGTAATGTAAATAAGAAACGTTTTATCAAAATGATGTATAAAATTATTGAATATTAGAAATTGTTTATGATTTTTTTTAACGATTTAAATGAAGAAGATTTTATGAAAAAATATTTAAAAATAAATTTGAAGATTTGTATTAAAGAATGTATAAAGGTATTGAAGATGTGAAGTTGTTTATAGTTTTTAATCTATGTCATGCATTAAAGAGATGTTAACTTTTGAAAAATGTATTTGAAATTTATAATCCAAAAACTATAAAAAAAAACCATAAAAAACTATCAATATGAGGTTATTTTCAAAAATAATTTTATGTGGACACTTAGATCATTATTTGTCGCAATAATGACATGTCACACCCCATTTTGTCATGTTCATATACTAGATGAGAGAAATTTGTTGGACCTAATTTATGAACCACTTGTTGTAAGGAAGAAGCTACTCTAAGGAAAAAATGAAAAAAATGTATATCATGCTTCATATTCTCTCAAACATGGAATCTTTGATTTTGTCCAATATATTTTTTCTTAATATAACAAATGTTGAGGTTTATAATGATAAAATGTATTACTAGATCTATATTTTCCATTAAAAGAAGAAGATATGGTTAATGTAACAGTCTCTTTCCACATCTACCCCATTAACATGCCATCTGGGGTAAACATGCGACGAGAAGCTACTAATATGAGATTCAACCTCCTAGATGCCTTTAAGGAAGTGGAACCGGCGGAAAAAATACAAACAAACATTACACAACATCAAAACCATCCTCACAAGGTAATGTAACCTTCAAGGTCCCCTAGCCCTTCGGGAGGATGACTTTTTGACCAATTTGAGGCTTATCTATGTGCATGTAAGGGCAAGGGAGCGCGTAGAAGTCTATAGTCGCAGGAATTCCAAGGCAAGGTCGCGTCCAGGGCCCGATTTGGTTAGTTTTGTGCATGCAACTCCGGGATTTATGCCACCTTCTTAGCCCCAGAGCACAGGTCATTTCCCATAACTTAATGAAACTTTATGGGATGATAAATAACATTAAAAGAAAGGTAAGGAAGAAATCACATCATCAGGAATTCATTTGGACCCCTCCTAGCCATGACAGACATTTCGTCAAACATGTCACAAACATTGCATCTACAGGTATAGACAATATAATTAAACATGGGGGTCTCATACTTATCTGAGAATCATTAAGAAACATTTCTCCCCTACATCATAAGCTATAATACAGTCTATTTTACAATAGATACATTGTATATTAATTTACAAGTAAAAACATGAATAGAGCCATACATCATCACTGATTGAATAAATGCTTATAACTAGCATAATAACAAAAGATATAACAACAATAAAATCCATACATAAACTAGTACATTTTCATACCAAATACCAGAGGAATGAGACATTGATTACTTAATGCAAAAACCAACCAAAGGTGGGACTTCCATGTTCCACCATACCATAGATTGCCTGAGCCAATTCTCACTTAAGCCAATCACCCTCGTGCCATATTCCAAGCATGAATGTGGCATTTCATCGAACACATAAATCAGAATCAATCCAGGGATTCCAGAGGCCAAACCACCTCAACTCTCAACCAATGACTGCACCTCATGGTCGTATATCACAATCATCATAGATTGGTCTCTATCCAAGCTATTCCAAGACTCCATAGTGTTTGTTCCAACTAGGGTTTCCAAGACTAGTAACTCAACCCTGCACCACACATAGGGGTTTACATTTTCCAACTAAAGTTTTAGGACTAGCACCCAACCTATTTAGCTTTTTTTCCAAACAAGGCTTCCAGGACTAGTAACTCAACCCACAATTGTCTGTTGGGATTTTAGAGCGTTTGTCCAACCAAGGCTTCCATGAACTAATAACTCAACCCACAACTAAAGGAATCATGAGAATAAACCAGAAAACAATCAATGGAAATAAACCCACAATACCATGGCTATCTAGGAAATGGCAGGCTAGGAAAATCCACATGCATACCCATGCATACCTAAACTAGTGAGGAAAACACTAGAATTGAGCCTCAGGATATATTTAGGTGGATTTCTATTTATATATGCATGAGCAAATTCTATTTATATATTTATGTGCAAGTTTTATTTATATATTGCATGTCTATTTATATATGCATGTCGGCTATTATTATCCCTTAATATTATTTGGACAATAAACAATAATTTATTCTTAATGAGCACTTGGAAATAGTTAAATGAAGTGGAAAATAAATTAGCTATAGAAATTTCGAGTTGAGTGGTTGGTTGGTGGGAAATGCAAGTGGCATTAGTTGTATTTGAGTGATTCGAAGTTGTAACAGAGTTGGAAGTGTAGTTATGAGAGTTATAAAGTAGTTTACCTCAGTTGTGCTAGTTGTAATTAAAGATACACTAGTGAGAGTTCAAGTGAATTAATTATTAATTAATTCAAAATCAGTGGTCTCACATGCAATTGAATATTTACTACTATTAACTACATGTAGGTCAGATCCAGTGGAGACCCAGTTGACATGTAGGTGAAAGGGACAGATTGACTATCAGTTGTGACATTATTTGTTGCACACATGCGACCACACACACATTAGATGTGCCCATGAAGATTGTGCAGTTAAGGCAAGCAGGATTCCATTCATTCAGGGATTTCTATCAGCTAGGATTGCGCAGTGGAGGCAGGTTGTCTGGAGGCAGTAAATTGGATAAGCAACTTGCCAATTTTTGTATGACAGTGTGAGAAAATTGTATGATGTACTGAGCGCTCTTGGATTGGATCTTTGTATGAGATTGTTTTTTAATCCATGATATATACATAATATATGATAGTGGGGTGTTTAGATTTATGCTTTCCCAGTAAAATTATTTGTGTTATGTATGATTGATATTTTTTCATGATATTGCTATTGGTGAATGTGTTTTAAATTCTGCAAAGATTTTGTAGAAATGATTCTATTTTTAACAGTGGCATATAATTGTTATATTAGGAGAATCCAGGCAATACATATTTTGTATTAAAATTTCTACAACAAATTTGATCTCTCCATCACTATCCTTCTGAAATTTTAAGAAAAATGAGTATAAGGTCGACCATATTCTGACACAAGAAAAATTCATCCTCCAAGGGAATAGTTTAGATTCGTCAATATTCTTTACATATTCCTCACTACAGGGAACCTGCAATATGATCCTCAGATGGTGAATCTGACTTCACCATCGTGGTCCCTACAAAATTCCAATAAAAATGACTATAAACTTGATAACATTCTACCACTTTAAAATTTTACCTCCAAGGAAATATTTCAACATTTGGAGATTCTCAGGTTCAAGTTTTTGTCTTCCCTGCAAATCATGGTTCCCATGGATCGTGCTTCCTCCCTCTACATTCCGCATCTTCGCTCCACTCACGGTTCCATATGCCTCCCGGTCGAATGGTTTGAGAGGGTTTTATATAATATAGGTGGCATAATTTTCCAAGAATGCGTCATTGGTTCAATCGCTAAGGCGAGCTGAATTGGCATGGGTGGTTGGCGGTTCCAATCCTAGTAACCCCCAAAATGGCGCATTATTATTTTAAATATGCAATGGCGCGTGCAATTTTAAGTTGGCGGTTTAAATCTGTCACATCATTTTAGGTGGTGGTTACATTTAAGGTTTTGTTGTTTGTTTGTTGTGGAACTGGGATTGGCGGGCTCAACCCCACCAGTTCCGGTTCACATGGCGGTTAAGTGTGGTTGGGTTGTGGTTCGTGGGACGGGGTCTCGGGTCTCTCGCGAGCTCAGAGCCTAATTTTTTTATATGATATGTGTTTTTTGCGGGGTAGCAAGTTTTGACCTCGTACCACCCTGTGTTTTATACAATTTTTATATAACAATGTCAGGAGTGGCGGAGGTGGTAGCCCACCCTCCCCAATAATTTATTTTGATTTTCATATGCAGGGGGATTAAAAAAATCTTCGATTTATAAGGGTTATTAGAAAAATTAACTATCCAACAAATTCGCCTGTTCTTGGGAAACATATTACGTGCGTCAGTCTCAGACAATTTGTAGCCTCCTTAACCATGCCACGTGGCCAAGGTTAACCTGAACTTTGACCATGAATAACTCAACCATACGAACACGTATTTGAGTGTCGTTCACACCATTGGAATCAACGGGATGAGCATTATGATGTGGTTCTCATTTGGGATAAATATGACCACTTTGATTTTTGACCTATTTTGAGCCCTCCTCGACTTCTGAGCATCTTTGGAGCCACCTGGATGAACCATGTGCAACCATGGTCCAATGTCACTCAACCATGTTGCAACATCGCATTGTGACAAATATTTTCTCGATATGAAAATCAACCATCGTCAACCATTGTACAATGTCGCATTGCGACAAAGGTTGTCTCAATATGAAAATCAATCATGGTCAACCATATTCCAACGTCACATTATGAAAACGATTGTGTCAATATAAAAGTAAATCGTTGTCTACCATAGTAAACCATGTTTATTTTAGGGTTTATAATGTTTCTCTTAGGGTTTATATACTGTAGGTTTATAATATTTATCCCTTGGGTTTAATATTATTCCCTTGGGTTTATAATCCCTTGGCCTTTTAGTATTAATCCCTTGGGTTTATAATATTGATCCTTTAGGTTTATAATATCAATCCCTTCGGTTTATTACTCTAAGGGTTCATATTCCTAGGGTATAATATTATTCATAATGTTTACAATATTAATCCTAGGATTTAATATAAATCCATTGTGCTTGTAATCATGGTCAACCATGCTCAACCATGGTCTAATTTCACTCAACCATGCTCAAACGTCGCATTGTGACAAATATTGTTTCAATATGGAAATCAACTGTAGTCAACCATTTTCGAACTTCACATTGTGATAAAGGGTATCTTAATATGAAAACAAATCATTGTTGACCATAATCCAACGTCACATTATGACAAAATTTATGTCAATATGAAAATTAACTGTCGTCGATGATGGTGAACCATGTTTATTTTAGGGTTTACAATATTTATCTTAGTGTTTATATACCTTGGCTTTATAATATTTTTCTTTTGGGTTTAATACTATTCCCATGGGTTAGAAGCTACTCTTTGTTCTCCTCCTTGGCATGAATCCCCTCCCGCTCCTCATGAACCCCCTCCCGCTCCTCGTGACCCCCGCCCCAGCCCTACTGTAAGGTCCCCTGATGGTCTGGGCGAACCCCCTGTCACTGCAGCTCCCTCCTTGGGCCATTTCTCTATGCAGGTGGACGCAAATGAAGTTCAAAATGTTGGAGTTCAACAAGCTGATGCTGATGCTGAAGATGCCGAGGAGGACTATGGGTGTCCCATTGACGAGGAGCAGCCCTCTCCCATCAACAACAATTAACTCTGTTATGACCTGGCTCAGTATGGTTTCTAAACTAGATTACTTTGCAAGAAATACTGGTTTTTGTTATCCACAACAGCATACTAGTTTTTTGTTGTCGATAGTGTTATCTTTCTGTTGTTTTCTCATGACAAATGTAGTGGACACTACACCGGTTTCCCTATACAAGGGCGGTGCAACTGATTTTAAGGAACTGGTTTCCCCATATGGGCAGTTCGTTATCAGGATAGAGCATGGACTTCAAGCCCAGTCTCAGGCTACCATAGCTGAACTGAGGCAGTTTTGTAACATAATGTTTACATAATAGAATTAGCACAATTTAGAAAAGAAAAAAAAACACTATTCCCATGGGTTGATATTCCCTTTGTTTTATCAATCTAAAGTTCAAATTCCTAGAGTATAATATTTTTCATAAGGTTTATAATATTAATCCTAGGGTTTAATATAAATTACTTGGCCTTATAATCAGGGTCAACCATGCGTAACCATGGACCAATGTCACTCAACCACGGTCCAACTTCACATTCTGACAAAGATTGTCTTAATATGAAAATCAACCATTGTCAAGAATTGTCCAATGCCACATTGTGACCAATTTTATCTCAATATGAATAAAAATCATGGTCAACCTTAATGCAACGTCGCATTATGACAAAGATTATGTCAATATGAAAATCAATCGTGTTCGACCATGTTGAACCTTATTTATTTTAGGATTTATAATATTTATCTTAGGGCTTATATACCTTGGGTTTATAATATTTATCCCTTTGGTTTAATATTATTGCCTTAGGTTTATAATCCCTTGGGTTTTTAGTATTAATCCCTTAGGTTTATAATAGCTCAGGGTTTTAGAATTAATCCAGGCTTGGGTTTATAATATCCATATGTTGGTGTTATTAATCTAAATTTCTATTCCTAGGGTATAATAATATTCATGAGATTTATAATATTAATCCCATGTTTTAATATAAATCCCTTGGGTTTATAATCATGGTCAACCATGTGCAACCATTTTCCAATGTCACATTGTGACATTGTTGCACGTGGTCGAGTATGGTCAACCACATTCCCTTGGTTTTATAAAATCAATCCCTTGGTTTTATTAATCTAAGGGTTCATATTCCTAGGGTATAATATTTTTTTTGTTGATTTAACCCACGGGGATTTGAACTTTGAATATCTTTCTTTATATATGACTTCATAACAAGGTGATTACCAATTGAGTTACACCCTGTGGGATTTCCTTGGACGTAATATTATTCATAGGGTTTTTAATATATTTTTTGTAAGCTTGGTAGGACTCCTTTTTCATTGATTTTTATAAACATAACACATCCATATTTCCCAATTTTGTGGCCTCAACTAACTCTGAGTGGGAAACCAAGTATGTTGGCCACCTGATGGCATGGTACACCATCCAAAAAAATAAGGTTTTTAGTCTATCATACCAAGCAAACAAGGCTTGAATATTCATACATATATAGTTTTTCACATATTACCATTTTTTCTTAACACTGGAAATGTAAATGTTATTGACATATAGATAAAATATAATAAAAACTACCATATTTAAACATCCTCAAACTACTCTACCTCCTTGGGTGCTAAGGTCGATTCCATAGGTGCCGGATCCTAAACCGAAGTGTTAGCTTGCTCAGATGGCTTGGCAATGCATGGAAGGTGGTACTCGATGCGCTCAAGGTACCCATCCTGCTTTTTCAGCTGAAATTTGATTTTATCAAACTCGCTCCTGTAGTCTGGGAAGTCTTGGGCTAAGGTTACCATACTCATAGAAAATATAATCCAGGGCTTTTCCAAGGATACCCTTCATGGACCAGTAGAGATACAATGTGTGCTGGAACTGTGTCAGTCTTCCTCTCATTTTGTCTGGATCAGTGACAAGGCCCTTCCATTCCTCTGTGTCCATTTATGTTCCTGCTTGTCTATTTATGTTAGCCTCCCATTTTTCAACGAGCTTCTGATTTTATTCTACTATATCTTCATGGTACACTTTCGTTGCCTCTTGGATGACTTCCACCGTCGGCCTCCTTCCCCTTGGCTTGCTTGGGGGTGAGATGGTTTGAGCTTTAACCTCATTACCCTTATCTTTCGGACTGCAACCTCAAGCTGTAGGGCTCTTTAAGTGGGCCATCATCGTAGAGGCATTTTCCTGGTGGCTATGAGCAATTTGCGCTAGAGTATTGGGCCGAGACTTCCAACAGTCTCGAGAAATATTTCCGGGAAAGTTACCTGTCCACAGAAGAAAATAGGGGCATAATTCCATGTATTGTAAATAATTTTGATCCCATGCAAAAAAGTTATCATAGCAATGGTGCCCCAAGGGATGCATCCCGATAATTCTCCCATCCCCAACACTCTGAGGGCCTTCCACCCTCGCACCATACTTCACCTCTGCAACCCTCTCACCCTGTTGATGATGCACACCCAGGCTAACTTTCCTATCCCCTTCAGACTGCCAGCCTTCCAACGGGTTCTCGACCACCCACCTAGTTACAACCTACTCAACGTACCACCCACCCTCACAAATTACAGAAGAGGCTTTGTTAGCCACATTCACATCCCAGATCAAGTACCATTGCCTGGTCTCTGCTTGCGCAGATCCCAAGTGGCTCATGGTGGAGCTACCATGTGTTACCTCTATAACAAACGAGACTGGAGACCTCCTCTTGACCCTATACCAGGGTGAATTTCCCAACCACTCTCCAACCATTCAGGCCTGTGTCTCTCACCTGACAGGCTATTACTCGGGGGCATGCAAAGGCCATGCCCCATTCCTTTACAGATACAGAGGCAGAGATCTTGAAACAACCCGACCATCCCCTAACCAAAGCCAAATTGGTTCGACTCTCTCCTACCCAACAACAACCTATTCACGGCCGACTTCCTCTCCTTAAGCTCCTAAGGAGACCTTGCCAACTGACATAACAGAAACACGGTATGAGAGATGGAGGGGGAACCATAAACATACCCATATTTCACCGTGGTTGAAGGTTGATGGAGGTTTGTCTTCCTGTGATCATGCCTGCACCATAGTTTGCCTTTGTGAAAAAACCCCCACGTCTTCCTCCACATTGATTTAATCACCGTGTACAGTCCTCTGTCCTGCCACCTCACCTCCCAATACATGCGCTAGGACTGCCTGCCACCCTGAGGGTTGTGGGGTTCAAAGCCATTAGCATAATTGTTGATGGGAGGGCTGATCCACTTAATGGCACCCCGATCAGGGAATAGGGTTTTTAATATTAATCTTATGGTTTTATATGAATTACTTAGGTTTATAATCATGGTCAACGATGGTCGAATGTAACATTGTGACAACGATTGTCTCAATATGAAAATCAACCATGGTCATTCGTGATCAACCATGCTGCAATGTCACATTGTCACAAATATTGTCTTAATATGAAAATAAACCAAGGGCAACCATGGTCCAATGTCGCATTCTCACAAAGATTGTCTTGACATTAAAATCAATCATGGTCAACCATGATCAAATATCACATTGTGACAAGGATTGTCTTAATATGAAACTCAATTATGGTAAACCATGTTCCAACATCACGTTGTGAGAAAGATTGTCTGAATATGATAATAAACCATGGTGAACCATGGTCTTTCATGGTCAACCATGGTCAACCATGGCCAATAACCATGGTCACATTGTGAAAAAGATTGCCTCTTGGTCCAACGTCACATTGTGACAACCATGGTCTTGCACAGTTAACCATGGTCCAATGTCACATTGTGACAAAGATTGTCTCAATATGAAAATCTACCATGGTCAACCATTGTCCACCGCCACATTATGACAATGGTTGTCTCATTATGAAAATCGATCATGCTCAACCATAGCCCAATGTCACATTGTGACAAAGATTGTGTCAATATGAAAAGCATCCATGGTTAACCATGGTCAAGCATGTTTATTTTAGGGTTTATAATATTTATCTAAGGGTTTATATACCTCGAGTTTATAATATTTACCCCTTGAGTTTAATATTATTCCCTTGGGTTTAGAATATTTATCTTAGGGCTTATATACCTTTGGTTTATAATATTAGTCCCCTTGGGTTTAATATTATTACTGTGGTTTATAATACCTTGGTGTTTTATAATTAATACATTGGGTGTATAATATCAATCCATCGAGTTTATGAATCTATGGGTTCATATTCCTATCGTATAATATTATCTATGACGTTCTTAATATTAATCCTAGGGTTTAATATAAATCCCTTAGGTTTATAATCATGGTTAACCATGTGCAACCATTGTCCAATGCCACAATGTGACAAATATTGTCTCAACATGAAAATCAACCATGGTTAAATGTTACCTTGTGACAAAGATTGTTTCAATATGAAAATCACTCATGGTAAAATATTGTCAACCATGTTTATTTTAGGGTTTATATTATTTATTTTAGGGTTTTATATACCTAAGGTTTATAATATTAATCCCTTGGGTTTAATATTACTCCCCTACCTTTATAATCCCTTGGGTTTTTAGTGTTAATCCCCTCACTTTATTATTCTCTAGAGTTTATAATATTCTTTGGGGTTTAATATTATGTTTATTTTTTAATATTAATAAATAATTAAATTATTATTAATATTTAGTTAAATTATTTAATGTTCATGGGTTCATATTCCTAAGATTTAATATTACACAATTATTTATTATTTATTCAATATTTGTTACTATTTAATTATTTTAACATATTATTAATTGATAATATTAGAAATTTTAATCAATAACAATAATCTCAATAATAATAATATTAGTAATACTAATAATTATTTTAAAATAAAAATAGTAGTAATAAACTATTAATATTATTTTGCTATAATATTTTTTGATGTTATTTTTATTATTATATAATTAATTAATTAATTATAATTATTAATTAATTAATTAATATTATTATTAAATAGTTAAATTATATTATGCAATTTAAAATTAAATTATAATTAATATAAATTAATTATTATTGTTAATTTTAATCATAATAATAATATTTTATTTCTATATTTTTTTATTGTTATTATCTATTTATATATATTAACTATAAATAATTATAATTAATGTGATTGTATTAATACTAATATTAATATATATGATAATGATGATTAACATCCACTCACTAAAGTTTTATATATATATATATATATATATAAATCCACTCATACCCAATTTTGTTCCATGGAAATTAAAGTTATATATATATATAATTAATGAGTATTATATTTGTTTATATATATATATATATATATATATATATTCCAAAATTTCAACAACGCAGATGTAGGGCCATTCACCAAACATATTTACTTCAATTCCGAGACGTGAGGATTGCGCATGAGCCCAACTATGGACAAACCTAAGCTGGATGACACCCATTTCTATACGAAATCCTCGTTCGTTTTCGGTAGAAGATATTTGTGTCGAAATTGACAAAGGGTACTGCTCTGCGCTCACACTTTGGTGCCTTCCAGTTGATGGCCACTGCCTTTAACGACCGTTTCGTGTCCATCAGGAATATGTGTCATGAGTCCCAAACACGGCTAAACTGCGTGACAGCTCTACATCCAACGGGTTGTAACTTGTGTGTATTGGAAATGCGCATTTCAGTGGAAGTTTCTTCGGTCCCTGCCACACACGGCATTGAATATGAGTTGAAGCAGCATTTAAAGCCTCGCGATGCCATTCGAATAACCAGGTTCAATCCCTGCTTGTCGTACATTGATTCTGTTCTAAGAAGCCGAGGGATTCGATTACACCGTTCACCATTATCTACCAAATTTGGTCGATATCGTTTGCATCCATGGAGGTTTCCAGCGCTCTAAGTTTCCATTTCATTTTGATTGCCATTATCTACACAGCTATTTCTCCCAGAGTTGATGCAGACTTCTACAGTGATACTGATGTAACATGGGGCGATAACAACGCTTGGGTATTGAACAATGGCCAGGAATTGCAGCTTGCGCTCACCAATTATTCTGGTATTATGTTTAATCATATTCACAGATTTACTTATTTATATACAAATGTACAGGTTATAATGTCACTGCAAGTATAGATGAGTAGCTTTAGGATATATAACAGAAATATGATAATGGATTTTGGATTTAATTAGGTTCGGGATTTCAATCATACAAGGAGTTTTTGTTTGGAAGAGTTGATATCTCTATGAAACTCGTGCCCAGAAATTCCGCTGGCACCGTTACGACATTCTATGTGAGAATCCCGCTTCTCTTTATGTGTAGAACATTAAATTTGTCTGGTATTTCATGATATATTAATAAAGAAACTTGTTAGGGTTAGGGTAACAGCCAGATCCGCCTTCATTTTGTTTCATCTATGGCTATTCAAAATATTAAAATAAATGCACTTGGATTGTGCAGTTATCTTCTACAGGTGAGGGGCACGACGAAATTGATATGGAGTTTTTAGGAAATGTTTCCGGGGAGCCCTATATTCTGCACACAAACATTTATGTCAATGGCTCAGCCGATAAAGAGCAGCAGTTCTATTTATGGTTTGATCCAACAACAGATTTCCACAATTACTCTATTCTCTGGAACCCCCAGCAAATTGCGTAATTAAACTATCTCTCTCCTTTCCTCGACGTTTAATTCATTTTCACTTTTATTTTAGATTCAATTGTATTTTACATTGTAGTAGTGACTGATATATTTATGAACTACTTTTCAGGATTTTCGTTGATGGTTTGCCAATCAGAATGTTTGCAAACAATGAAAACATAGGCGTGCCATATCCGAATGAGCAGGCAATGAGAGTGTTCTCGAGCATATGGAATGGAGACCAGTGGGCAACTCAAGGGGGGCGAGTGAAAATAGATTGGTCTTACTCACCCTTTGTGGCTTCCTACATAAATTTTAACACTGACGTCTGTGAATGGAATGGAAATGGCAGCACCTCCCAGTGTTGGGCCACTAACTGGTGGAATCAGAACAGCTTGAACTATGCCCAGCAAGGACAACTACAGTGGGTTCGCAGTAATTATCTCATATACGATTACTGCAAAGATTATGCCAGATTCAATTATCAACTTCCAGCTGAGTGCTCACAACAACCATAGTAAACGATATTTGGACAGCAAATCTCAATGTATGCCGTTGAGGTCGCATTCTTCTTCTATTCCATTAGAATCCTATTCTATTAAAATAAATCCCCTCCAGGTCTAAATAAAAGATAATTTTTTCTCACCTTCCTTCGATTTCATTTTTTTGGTCAGATATCAAAGATATGTAGACACAGCTTGATATAGCTTTGAAAATTTGTTGCAAGTTTGGGTTCTGGCAGCAAGCAACCAAATAAAAATAAAATGCTTATTTTGTTTCTCAATGTTCTGTGAGTATATTGATCTTATTTATCATCTCATTCTGAAGATGAATCATATTGCTTAATTCGAAACCCCAATGTTTTATCTTATATGATTTTTATGATTTTTATTGAAAGATTTCTATCAAATTACTTATTTTGTTTCTCAATGTTCTATAAGAATAGTATATAATGTCTTTTTGCTTTATATTTATAATTTTAAGCTCATCGCCTTAATCTGATAATAAATCACAACAATGTTCTATTTCATATATTTAAAAAAAAAAAAAATTCTATTAAATTACTATGCATCACAAAAACCTTAATTAAAAAAAAAAAAACAAAACAAAACATAAAATATAGATGCAGTTTGACCTCAAACACTACTTTTGTATGACACCATGTTGATATCACATTAATGACAAATTTTACACGGAAATTTTATTTTAATTTTAGTATAAAATCATTAAAAGGAACGTAAATTTAATTCGCGTATTTGCCATTTGATTCTGTTTGATCGGGTATTATGTTTGAAAATGAAATATTATACGAAGACGTAACGAAATATTCAAGCAGATAATTAAAAAATGCTAACCAAACAACAAATAAATAATTAATAAAGTCAGATTTGTGTTGCATAATTCTAAATGCATACCATTTTAAGAAAACAAATTTAATTTACTATACCAAATTTACAACCATCTCTACATAGTGTTAATTAATGAATGAGAAAAATAGTTCATGGACGCAATTCATTCCAAGGCATCACTATGGGACCACAATTTTGTGCCCTTACCCCATCCATTTAAAGAAGGATAACTATGTATTCTTTCATGATTGAGTTTCTGTATACATTATTTCTAACTAAGTTTGTAAACCACTTTGTAACTTTGATTTAATTTTTATATATGTTCTAACCTCTCACAAATAACCATCATATGTCATTTTATAATTGGTCAGGAGAGAAGTGTTTTATTTTATGATTCATCGGTATTGCCACAATGTGCAAGGTGGAATACAAAGCTATACACGCTAAGAAAGGTTAGTTAACCTCATCACATGCCAACCATGGTGTGGTTAACAAGTGGAATAAGGGATCACGATACGGTCAACATGGAAATGGGAACATAGCATCTTGATTATCACATTAGTAAAGACGTAGATAATTTTTGATGTCAAGGAAATTGCATCGGCTTATGAAATATTTTTTCATGTATCTTCACAATTCTTTCCTTCACATTTGTAATAGTGAGTGATTTACAAGGTGGGAAGCAGAGAAACGCTTCTTTGAGAGAAAAAGTCTTCTTAATTATTAGCGTGACCTAGTAATGTAAATGAAAAAACATTTATGAAAATTATATATAATAGTATTGAATATTAGAAATTGTTTATGATTTTTTTAACCAGGTAAGTGAAGAAGATTTTATGAAAAAATATTTAAAAACAAATTTGAAGATTTGTATTAAAGAATGTATAAAGATATTGAAGATGCGAAGTTGTTTATAGTTTTTAATCCATGTTATGCATAAAAGAGACATGTTAACTTTTGAAAAATGTATTTGAAATTCATAATCCAAAAACTTAAAAAAAAAAACTATAAAAAACTATCCATAGGAGGTTATTTTCAAAAATAAACTTAGGTGGATGCTTAGATCATTGTTTGTCACAATAATAACATGTCACGCCTCATTTTTTCATGTTCATATACTAAATGAGAGAAATTTGTTGGATCTAATTTCGAATGAACCACTTGTCGTAACGAAGAAGCTACTTTAAGGAAAAAATGAAAAAAATGTATATCATGCTTCGTATTCTCTCGAACATGGAATCTTTGATTTTGTCCAATATATTTTTTCTTAATATAACTAATTTTGAGGATTATAATGATCAAATGTATTACTATATCTATATTTTCCATTAAAAGAAGAAGATATGGTTAATGTAACACTCTCTTCCCACATCTACCCAATTAACATGCCAACTGGGGTAAACAGGCGACAAGAGGCTACTAATATGAGATTCAACCTCTTAGATGACTTTAAGGAAGTGGAATCGATGGAAAAAATACAAGCAAACATTACACAACATCAAAAACATCCTCACAAGGTAACACAACCTTCAAGGTCCCTTAGCCCTAAGAGAGGATGACTCTTTGACCAATTTTAGGCTTAGCTGTGGGCATGTAAGGGCAAGGGAGCACGTAGAAGCCTATAGTCGCGGGCATGTGAAGGCAAGGTCACGGCCAGGGCCCAGTTTGGTCAGTTTAGTGCATGCAACTCCGGGATTTGTGCCACCTTTTTAGCCCCAGAGCACAGGTCATTTCCCAGAACTTCATGAAACTTTACGGGATGATAAATAACATTAAAACAAAGGTAAGGAATAAATCACATTATTAGGAATTCGTTCGGACCGCTCCTAGCCATGACAAACATTTCATCGAACATGTCACAAACATTGCATCTACAGGTATAAAAATTAGAATTAAACATGGGGGTATCGTACTTATCTGAGAATCATTAAGAAGCATTTATCCCCTACATCATAAGCTAATATACAGTCTATTTTACCATAGATAAATTGTGTATTCATTTACAGATAAAAACATGGATAGAGCCATACATCATCACTAATCGAATACATGCTTATAACTAGCACAATAACAACAGAAATAAAATGGATATAACAACAATAAAATCCATATATAAAATAGTAAATTTGCATACCGAATACCAAAGGAATGAGATATTCATTAATGTAAAAACTAACCGTAGATGGGACTTCCATGTTCCACCCTACCATAGATTTCCTAAGCCAATTCTCACTTAATCCAATCACCCTCATGCCATATTCCAAGTATGAATGTGGGATCTCATCAAACACATAAATCATAATCAATCCAGGGATTCCAGAGGCCAAACCACCTCAACCCTCAACTAGTGACTACACCTCATGGCCGTATATCAAAATCATCATAGATTGGTCTTTATCCAAACTATTCCAAGACTCCAGAGTGTTTGTTCCAACCAGGGCATCCGAGACTAGTAACTCAACCCCAACTATTATAGGGCTGACAAATAGTTTGTCCAACTAGGGCTTCGAGGACTAGTAACTCAACCCACCTAGGGCTTCCAGAGTGTTTTTCAAAACAAGGCTTCCAAGACTAGTAACTCAACCCACAATTGTCCATCGGGCTTCTAGAGTGTTTGTCTAACCAATGCTTCCACAAACTAATAACTCAACCCACAACTAAAGGAATCATGAGAACCAACCAGAAAAAAATCAATGGAAATAAACCCACAAATCTATGGCTATCCAGGAAATGGAACACATGCATACCCATGCATCACTAAACTAGTGAGGAAAACATGCATGCAACTCGGTGCATGCACTTAGAACCTGTTATAGATGTCGATCCTGATGTCCTCTTGCGCTTTCCTAATCTTCCCTTTCCTTCTTGTTACAAATCACCAAGTATCCACACTCTTGAAGAGTCATTCGACAATACTCTACGTATCCAAGAATATGAGAGAGAAAGAGAGAATAATGAGAGAGCTACAAAAATCCTTTCGCAAAAGGTTGAACCAACAAAAGCTTACCCATTGATCCTCATAAGCCATTTTATTAATGAGGCCTTTATTTTCTTCATTTTCCTCCTCACATGCAACCTGTGACCTTTCACTTTCCTTTTCTCCCAATTTCCATTATTTTCATAAATAAATGCTTCATACCTTTCCAAGACCTTTTTCTTTTCCTTTTCCAATTTACTGTAGCAATATTAAACCGAATGAACACATTCTAGAATGTTTTTTCCACCATTCAGCTTGGAATATATATCCTATGAACTCTGGTATTATATATTTTTTACATGGATTTTTACCAAGGTTGTTACATAACCCTCCCCATGAGGAGAACACTGTCCTCGGCATTCAATGACACCCATAACTAGAAATACTGCTAAAAACAAAACATGCTTCCTATGGAGCTTTATAATACGAACTGTTGTAGTATTTACAATGAACACTACTGAAACATGACAAACATATCGTTTACTTGAGGTTTATAACACAACTCATTATGGTATTTACAATAACAACCACATTTGCTTCAACTAGAAAATAATCATACTATCTATGGAGCTTTATAAATTCAACTCGATACAATATTTACAATAATACACACATATACACATTTTATCAACCAAAAAATAGAAGGATAAGATGCCTGTATGAGCAAAAACGGAATCCAGAGGCTCGGGCCTCCACCCTCAAAGAAGTATTGGGATTCACCTCCTTCCCAGGAAGTCTAGAATCCACTGCCAAAGTCAAAACTTCATCCAATATGCAGCGTTGTAATCCTCTGCCACTTGTCCTCTCAGTAAATAGTTACAGCCTCGTTCTTCCAGGTAACACTTCCAATGTGCATATAATTCCATATAGAAATGCTAATGACCAAAGCAAATACATCCTTGACATTTTGTTCTGTACTCCAGAGTCCCTCAGGAAATTCGATTACCCCTTCCATGTAGTTACTCACATTCCAAGTTTCATTGGCACCCCCATCTTGGGTAGTCCATCCCTTCGAAAGGTTTCCTCACATCGGAAGTTCAAACAACCAAGGCATATACTTGCCTAAAAACCATCATACCTGTTACAACATGCTCATGGAAATCAATGGACACTATTGGGTACGAGTTTCCCACAATGGCACTACTCCTTAAATGATTTACCAACATATTGTTACATGTTTTAATTCCTTTTATTGTTGTTGCCACTGCTTGCAATCAGTTTCAACCACTCAACCAGTCATTCCCATGCTTCATATACCAAGCACATATATGCCATTAGATTCATGTATACACACCAAATTGGTTTCCACACCCGACAAGCACCCAATACCTTATCTTCAATCATGTACACATACACACAATTCACATCACAACATGTATACACACATATGACATACAATGCCATACAATACATACACCTACACTAGCATACAACACATACACCTACACCTGATGTACTATACAACACAATACATATGCCTACACTGGCATGCAACACATACACCTACACCTACTAAAAAATACAACACAATACATATACATATACATATATGTACACAAATAACAACAAAAATAATACACATCTCACAATACCATGACTACACTATGCACATACATAGTACCGCATGCCCTCATCACAACATGTACGATATGCACCTTTGTTATCACTCAGATTTTCCTTGAAGTTGTTGGAGGAGGAAAGGGGTCCGAGGTAACCACAAATCAACCTTCAGATACAGAATCTAGCCAATCTGTATCCAGAGAGGGCTCTCTCTATAAAATATAGCTTTGTTTTTAGAAGATATTAGGCTAGTTGTGTCCAGGGGTTTTGATTTTGTTTGGGTTGATGGAATTCTTTAGCTGAGATTAAGATCAAGTAGTTTCTGTCCATTGGGCTAAATGGAGTCAAGGATTATTTCACCTGAAAGCAGGGTTTCCCAACAGTGGTTTATCAGGGAAAGATAATCAAAATAGAAACAATTATAGATCTAAAGTGAATGGAAATGGAATTCAAACGGATGAAAGGCAATAAAGAATCTTTCAACACATTCAAGAGAAGAGAAATAGATTGATTATCAATAAAGAGCAGTTAAGTATTCTTTACTAAATAACCAAATATGCATGAACTAGACAAACAGGAGCAATTAAGAATTCGTTGTTTAAACTAGTTTAGAAGCAAACATTTAGAATAATAACGACTGAAATCATATTACACCTAAGTACTTTATGATTTAATTCTTTTCGTTAAATATTAAGATAATGAAACACAGATGATATCATAAACAAATGTAAAACTTTAAAACATGGGATAGAGATGACTTATTGATCCTTCATTCGACACATGAATCCTGAGAAAATTCTTCCGCCTCAATTCCTTGTCCAGTTTTTCCACGAAAAATTTCTCCAAAAGCTCTTTATTCCAAAATATTCAATGTTACATCAGAGTATAAGAATCCACCCTCAATAATCCGATTGAGGGCTTATTTATACAAAAAATCATACAAAATATCTCTTAACAAAACGAGATATAATCTAAGATGACTCATAAATAAGTTACAATAAAAATAGAGACAGATGGTCTCATGGATAAGACAAGAAGTAACCGATGTTGTGCTGCTCCCTCCTTTCGAGAATGTGCTGGAGGTTGGACCTATATTTTGGCTCATCGTTGTCTTCTTCAGTAATTTTGTTCTAACTGCCTTGCTTCACTGATACTCTTTGTTTTTACTGATACACTTTTAACTGAACTGATACTCTTTAACCTTTGTTTGTTCCTTTATCCTTTATACTGTAGTAAATAGGAAAATTTTCATATGAGGATAAATTTTACAAAATTTCCAACAAATATTCCCACCATTTATCTTCTACTATTCTTGTTCGTTGAAGCTTCCTTAATTTTTCATCAGCCTCGGTATACCTGAAGAAATTCGGCTGATTAGGAAACAAATGTTTCACTTCATTTACAAGATAAAATAAATTCTCTAATCTGTCATGAAGATTCCTTCCTGTAGGTAATGTTGCTTCTGATGAAATGGTTGAGGAACTGGCTAAATTGTGAGCACATATGTCCAATTTCTTAACATAAGTTTCCAGGTCCATTATTTTATCTTCTGAAACCATAGGGTTGGGCAACCCTTTATTAAATAAAACATCAAACCTTTCTCTGAAAGCAATGATTTCACTTTGCATTTCAAAGCACCTTCATTCCAAATTTTGCATAAGAGTTCTTTTAGTAAAAACTCTTTTGATCTCCAAGATTGTTGCAGTTCTGTCCTGGATACCCAAATCTGCAAGTTGTTGTCTTTTTTGGGTGTTTAGAAATTTTATAAGATGATTGGCTTCCTCAGGCCTATTTCCTAATTCTGCTCGTGTATTCTCAACTTCATCCAGAGCTACTTTGACCAAACCATTCTGCTTGTATATTATCTAGATTGAAGACCAGATATCTTTTATTGACTGAATAATATCATCCCAAAGAATGTCATTTATTTCTCTTAAAGGTTTCTCAAATGTAAGATCCCCTTCCAAGGCTTTAACTAATTTTTCCAACTTTTTCACTTCTCTTGTTTTGTCAGCAACAGTCATTTTTGAGAGATCATATTTCTGTTCCAAATTAACAAGCTGTAACTTTGTGTGTTGAAGTTCTGTTACTTGAAGTTTCAAGTCATTCATTGATTTTATTAGTTCTTCTGTACTCAAATTTGAAGTATTTACCTGTGATGACTCTGCTGGCTGACCTGTTGGAGATATACCTGTACCTATACTTGCCTCTGTTGTAGATGCTGGGAGAGAAGATTGTTTGTCTTTTAATGCTTGCTCAAGCTCTTTTTCTGTTTCAGTCAGTCGCTCATTCATTTTCAAGAGCAACTCCATCATTTCTTCTTCAGAATTATTCTTAATTATTTCTTCAGTTTGAGGATGTCTGGAGGCTGCCAATTTCAACTGTTTTCTCAAAGCTGCAATGTCATCATCCTTATTCTTTATTAAGGCTTCTATACCTTTGACATCCTTTGGATTGTGACCCAAACCAATTATTATTTCTTCCAATGTTTTTATCCTATTATCTTTGGCTTGAGAAGAAGACTTTTCAAGCTGCAATTGTGTATTAGTGTTTTCCAAAAAGTCCTGTAACCTGTGAGCTACCATTGCTTTATCAATTAGTGTAGAATAGATCATTTCACCAGTCTGCTTATGGAACTCAATCTGATATAAAGGATGAATATCCTTTGCTAGAACTTCAAAGTTTCTCCTGACATAATCAACAGTTGTTTGGGGTTGCTGCAACTTGGGTTTGAAATGGCTCATTAACATTTTTCCTTGTTGGATGTCAAAAGCTGACATCAATCTTTCTTGATTCTTTGGAGCCATTTTCAGATATTGATTATATACTTGAATTCTCAGTGGATCATTCCTAGCCTTTATATTGATAAATGTCTTCTTTATATCTCCTGCATCTTTAACTGGTGTTTTTAAAGAAGATATTTCAATACTCTGTTGCTTCTGTAGCTCTTTCCTTTGTGAGGTAGTGGATGCTCCACTGACTAAACCTATTTGTTGACTGTCTAATTTTTCTTGTCCTTGACTATCAAGGATTTCATCAATAGATTCTACTTCTGAAGGAGTATTCAATTTCCGTCTCTTGGCCTGAGGCTGTTGTGAAGATCCAGAGATAGGGGTAGCAGCTTCAACTTCTCTTTTTTCCCTTTTCCAAATTTAATGGAGTCTGCAAAATTGACATTTCTATTGGATTAGTTTGAACGGAAGAAACCTGTATTTGATCCTATCCCTTGGAAGTTTGAGGTTCTTCCGTCATAGTGAATGTTTCTTTAACTTGTGTATCAACCTCTTTCTCTTTTCCCTTAGATGATAATGCAATATTTTCTGGTAACTCCTGCTGAATAATCCGAGCTGAGGAAGGGCCAACCTTTGATCTTTGTACATGTGCAAAAGAGTCTAGGTCAAGCATCTTTTCAAGATCTTTCATAACATTGTCTACATTGACCTGCTCAATATCCTGCTCTATCAATGTTCTTTCCATCCATTCATCTGAATTAGCATATTTTTCAATCTCTGGAATTCTTTGATGTATGCATGGTGCTGATTTATTCTTCATTCTTTTATCACAAATGAAGTTGAATGGGTCATAAGGCACCCAATAGAAACTCTTTTGTAATCTAAGATGATCTTCTAATATATTTTCAGCCTCTTCCCCTGCATCCCTAGTGTTACAGATAAAGGGACCTAATTGACTTTTGATCGGGAGTTGAGCCTTCTTCTTTGCATTACAAAAATGAATTATATCAGAATTGTTCATCTGCCTGAAATATTCTAATGCAAAGATCCTGATGGGGACATATTTTGGCAATTTGAATGGTCATAATTCACATCCATATATTTTGACTTCTGTGTGATTTTGGTATAAATACCAATCACCAACTTTGTATTGTTTTGAGAGCTATAAATTTTTCTTGATTTCATTGCTGAGTCTTGGAGGAGAAACTCCCGTCAACAAGGTGGTTGCAGGATGTATAAAAATATCAATGAACTCATTATAGGAATAGGGAGAATCTCGAGAACTATGAGGGATCGTTGAACAAAAGATAACAGACCTAGGATTCCCTTGGGCATCAAGGTTTTTGATATAGAAAGGGAAATTTTTCAACTGATAATAGAGCATGAGCTAGTAGATGACAGAGGAATACTTAAACACTTTCTCATTTTCTAATCTCATGAATTGATCATGGATTTTGTCTGCAATATATGATGCAAAGTCATACCTGACAACAGGAGGCTATCCAGGGGTAAAAATAGACAATAATACTAGAGTTAAATGGTCAACATATTCACTGGTATTAAAGCCCATTATAAAGGATATCATTTCCAAAACAAGTCTACCCTCCTCAGTGAAAAAAGTATACCCATAAGGGGGAGGGCCTTTAGGCTAATGATTAGGCAAAATAAAGGTCTAGCAGATGTGGCTTAATTCTTCATGGGATAGTTTGGTGGATTTCTCAAGTAAATCTCCCATGGATAGGGGAGTGAGGGCTTGATTAGGTTGAAAATGTAGCATCTCATTGATAGACTGAGCAGTAATTGTGAGAAGGACATCTTGATTTGGGGATAAGACTACTCTTTGGTTAGGATCATACTTCGCGTGGAAAAAATGGATTATTTCAGGAAAAATATGGACAGAGGGAAAGAGGTACCTGGGAAGATTAGATTCCCATAACCCAATCATATCCAAGCCATTCAAATAATTATATCTGCAGTGACAAAAAATTCGAAGAGGGCTTTCACTAAAAACTAGGTCTTTCATTTGGAAATCTCTGTCAACTAATGATAAATAATCCAAGTCTCTGTGAGGGGCATTTAATGGGGCGACATTTAAAGCGACTAGAACTTCCATTTTTGGTTCTTGTGGATTCAAAAATGGAAATCCAGCTTATGGTGAAAATTTGAGCAAAATTACAGGTCTCGATGGGAGGAACAGGTACAATTGCATATTGGGAATTCATTTACAATTCTTTGGGATTAAGGAATGAACTAGCAATTAATTTTAACTCTGTTTCAGTGAAAGGAAAAGGAAAGCCAAGTTTATTACAGATTTTAGTTGAAGATTTAGGGTAAATACCTATTCTTTGGAGAAAACAACGTTTTGAACATGTGCTGGTTAAGGTGGACAATCTTCTGAGAAGCTTTGACTGCAATTCTTTTCGAAAGGACAATGGTTGGTAGACTTCAATAGTCGAAATTTAAATTTTTCTGCATGGGAGTGTAGTCGTTCACTGTGAAAGAAAAAATGAAAAAGACGTGGGTCATTTGGTTTTATTTGCAAAGTCAAATGGGGGGCGAATTTTTTATTATTTTAATAAATGACGTCATCCTGTACGACATATGAGTCACGGGAAAAGGTGGTAAGTGGTTTATTCCGCACCACTTTTGAGGGAAGGCGATTTTGGGCGGAGAGGCATCGAATCCAGAGAACACACGACACGTGGACAGGGTACTATTTGAAAACTGCCAGCTTATCGCACGTTAACGTTCGGATCGGAGATGGCCAACAGAATTGATAATGGTCGTTGATCTTGGATGGATCGATCGAACGATTGATGGGATGGGGAGATGATGGGGAATTAACGGCGCGGGCCCAATGTAATTAACTATTAATTAAACTCATCAGGTGGAGTTTGATTGGTGAGGGTCGGTTATTAATCAATCGTGTGGATTAATTAATCCCTGGTACAGTGGATGGTTGGGAATTGTTTATTTTTATTTTTAAACACATATATAATATGTTTAAACGCTTTTTTCATATATTTTTATTTATACAGTAATTAAATCAATGCGATTTATTTACCGTAGGAGGGCGGGAATAATATTAATCTTATATTTTAGCCAAAAGGGGGTATATTGTGGGTTTTTGATTTGAATAAATAGGAATTAAATACTTTTGGCTAAAAATTCATAATATAAGGGTTTTGGGGATATTACTATAAAAGGATTTATATATAATAGGAAAAGGTGATTTTCATAGGGAGTTAATATATAAAATTAGAGTTAACATGACAAGGGGACAAGGTAAACTTCAAAATACATTAATATAACTAAGAAAGTGAAGTTTTTAGAAGCAAATTGCATTATAATCACTTCATCACTTAAACTTAGGATAAAATGTGATTTTGAGGGTTTTTTTATGAAATATCTCATTATTTTCCTAAGTAAAATGGGATTTTACTTAGGAAGGAATTTTTTGAACTAAATGAGTGTGATGATGAATGATTTTAAGTACTTAGGTTTTTTCCAATTTTGGGCCGAGGGTCCGGTCCCTCCAAAAGTCAAGGAAATGCCTTGAGCCCCTTTAATTTTCAAATACCTTAGCACTTAGGGGAAATTAGTGAAATCTTTAGGGAAAAATGAAGGGGAAGTTAATAATCTTGACTTTGCTTTGCTGTGAATTTTTTCCAATGTAGTATCTTCCTTTGCACTTGTGATGAAAGTAAAATTGAACACATTTAGAACCATGATTCATCACATGTAATTCTGCAACAACATCTACCTACCCTACTTACATTACCCTAACATTTTCTCTTTTTTATTAGGGTGCACTTAGACTGGCAAACCCTTATCACACTTTTCTTTTACATGGAAAACCTATCTATTTCTACACTTATTACATCCAAGGGCTCAGATTAAACTGTTGAGCACATTTTATTAACTCTACCTATCTACTTATCTGCCAAGATTAAACTGTTTGGTCAGATATTTATTCTCTATTCTACAACATGAAATTGAAACATGAATGAGTCAAGTTTAAACAGTTTGACTCTTCATAAATTGTGGCAAAAGTTTGACAAGATGCACACAATTGCTTTATTACAAAAATGAAATAGTAGTGGCATTTGGATTTGCACACTTTCCTTGGTCTATTTTTTGCTTGGGGTTCATTTCTTTCATTTTCTTGACCAATTTATTTTTCTTACCCTTTGATTTTCTTTTAGGGTATACCCTCTTTACATTTTTTAAATTTTTTGATTTTTTGGTTTTTCAAGAATATGGAACACCTTTGCTCAAGAAAAAAGGTTTGAACATATTCCATAGTTCAATCAAGACAATCATGAAAAATGACACCTATTGGTATAGGAGTCTAACACTGGCTCCACTTGGGGATGGCTTTTCCTGGTGAAAAGTCAAGAACAACAGGTCAGATGCCTTAAAATGTCTTTTAACTGAACCATGAAATCTTCTTTTTCTGGTGGCTTTATTGTATATATGATAGTAAAACTTCTGAAGCTTAGGGCCTTCACTTCGGGCTTCAACTCCAGCAAGTCACCATCCAATCAAAACTGATGCATTAGAAAGGATATATTATGTACATGTTAAAAAATCAGAACATCCTAGTAAATAGGATCAAAGTAGTGTTTTAGCATTCGACCATTGACTGGTCCTTCCTCAGCTTCTGAATCATCCAAATTCTTCAAAAAATATGTGTTATTTCCCTGTAAAGCATGAATGATGTAAGGTCCTTTCCATAAGAAATCAAATTTCCCATGTTTCCCTTTATCTTCCCTTCTGGAATCCCATCTTAGAATTTTGTATTCCAGTTGAAAATCTTCTGCTTTGGTCCTTTTGTCAAACATCTTCTTTAATTTTTCCTGCAAAACTTGGGATCGTTGATACACTTCTTCTCTGGTCTGCTGCAAGTGAATTGTTTGATTTATTCTTCTTTGAATATCATTTGGTTCTACTTGAGCCTCCTGAAGTAACTTCATTACAGGAACTCCTAAAGATGATAGAAATATAGCCTCAATACCATAAACTAATTCATATGGACTAGTCCCAATTGATTTTTTGGTAGTAAGTCTGTCTGCCCACAATGCATTGGTAAGTTTCTTATGCCAATTCTTCTTATTTTCTTCCAATAATTTTTTAATGATATTAATGAGACTTTTATTGGAAGATTCAGCCAGTCCATTACCCTGAGGATAATAGGCTGTTGAATGACCTAAAGTGATGTGATATTTATTGCAAAAACTAATCATTTTCTTAGACTTGAAAGTAGCAGCATTATCAGTTATAATTTTTTCAGGACAGCCAAATCTTGAAAGTATATTGGTTTCTAAGAATCCTATAATTACATAATCATTGGCTTGTCTGGATGGGATAGCTTCAATCCATTTAGTAAAGTAATCTGTGGCAGTGAGGATCCATCTGTGTTGCCCAGAAGAGGGAGGATGGATTTCTCCAATAAAATCTAGGCCCCATTGTTGAAAGGGTTTCTCGGTGGAAATTGGTTTTAATGGTAAAGGCAGTAATTTTCTCTTGCCTTCAAAGATCTGACACTTGTGGCAAGAAGTTACAAATTTCTTAACATCTGAAAACAAGGTTGGCCAATAAAAACCAGCCCTTAAGATTTTATCTGCAGTTGACTTCCAGTAGAGGTGTCCACCACAATCTCCTGCATGGAATTCATTGAGAACCTTGTCAGCTTCATCTTTTAATAAAAAATTTAATAGAATTCCATCATGATTCTTCCAAAAGAGAGCATTATCTAAAATACAATACTTTAAAGATGTCATTTTCAAAAACCTTTGTTTCGTTCTGGATAACCCTGGAGGAGCTTGCAGGTTTAACAAAACATAAATGATATCAGCGTACCAAGGTGAGTCTAAAAAGGCCTGACTGATTTGTGGAGTCGCCATCTCCTGTTTGTCATCCAGTTCATTAATGTTCAGGGCTTGGCAATTTGTTTCAGTCATGAGTTGAGCCAAACCTTGTCCTTTTATGAGTTTTGTAGGTCTTATTTCAATATCATATTCTAATATGGTAGCTATCCATTTACCTCTTTTTCCTTCAATTCCATCTTGAGTTAAGATGTCTTTAACGACAACATTAGGTACATAAGCTATCACATGAGAATACAATATATAAACTCTGAAATCTTTAATTGCTTTCACAAGTGCAAAAGCTTGTTTCTCCATGATATTGTATTTCAATGATGCATCTCTAAGTTCTTTACTAAAAAAGACTATAGGTTTTTCACATCCTTGGTCATCCTTTTGTAATAAAACTGCTGCAACTGTATGTTCAGAAGCAAATGAAAAAATTATGAAATCTCTATCAAATTTTGGACTGGTAAGAACTGGTGTTTTGGTTAAAGCCATTTTGATTTCTTCGAATGATTGCTTGGCTTCAACTGTCCACTTAATACTCGAATCCTTTCTTAACATGTTAGTAAGCAGTCTAAGTAATTCAGCTAAACTAGAAATGAATCTTCTCAAAAAATTGATCTTTCCTATGAAAGCTTGAAGTTCTTTAATATTCCTGGGATGAGGTATCTGCAATATGGCTTGTATTCTTTCAGGATCAATTCTAATGCCATCTTTTGAAATGATATGACCTAGGAGTTTACCTTCTTCAAGACCAAACAATGACTTTTTCGGATTTAAAGAAATACCATACTTTCTACATTTTATGAACACCTGTCTAAGATGATCTAGATGTTGTTGATCTGTCTTGGAAAAAACAGTCAAATCATCCAGATATATGACCAGAAAATCATGAATTTATTTGGCAAAGGCAATGTCAATTGCTCTTTTGAAGGTCTCTCCTGCATTTTTTAGTCCAAAAGGCATCTTAACATATTTGAATGTACCCCATGGTGTCGTAAAAGCTGTTTTGTCTTGATCGTCAGGATGAACCAGAATCTGGTTGTATCCAGAGAATCCATCCAGAAGAGAAACCCTTGAAGATCCTACTACCCTTTGTAAGATATGGTCCATTTTAGGCAAAGGATAGTTATCTTTTAAAGAAACTTTGTTTAAATTTCTCAAATCGACACATAGTCTAATCTCTCCAGTCTTCTTCCTTGTTGGTACTAAATTAGAAACCCATTCAGAAAACCTAATAGGAGAAATTATTCCTGCTTCATACATTCTTTTAATTTCTTTCTCAATTGAAGGTAGTAGCACAGGGTTGATTCTTCTAAGTTTCTGTTTGAATGGTTTCTGATCTGGTTTCAAAGGTATAGTATGTTGAATTATTGATGTATCATATGATTTAAGATCTTCATAACTCCAGGCAAAAACATCCTGGAATTCTTTTAAAAGTTCAACATATTTAACCTTCTGATCTGCTGGCAGAGATTTAGATAACTTAACCATCTTAGGATTTCCTTCCATTCCCAAATTGTATTCTTCAATATCAGCTTTTAACGGTTCCATTTTGGGTTTTAGTGGAATGTCATTTGAGTCAAAAAGATCTTCTAAAGGAGTTAATCCTTTAGGTAAATGATTATCTTTCAGATTAATAATTTCAGATTCATCTTCTATAATCTCATCGATTTCCATTTGTTTCAAATCCTGCATATCTTTTTTAGTGAATTTAGTTGGGTGAAGCATGTGAATTGCAGTCTCTTCTGAAATATCTGTTTCTTGTTCATCTATTTGATCAAATTCATTTATTGGTGTGTCTTCATCTATACTACTGTTAGAGAACTCATTTTCTAAGGTCAAAAAATTATTTATCTGATTATTATTTACAAACACTTGCCAATTCATAAGATTATCCGGTATAGTAGGTCTATGTCTAATCTCAGCTGTGAACTGATGATTAGGTCCAAAAGGTAATTTAAAAGTGCTAGCGAACATTGCAAGACTATGAGCATGCAAATTTTGTTTTCTAGGAATTTTGGCAAGCTGAGCCTGTAGAAAAGTATTGAGAATTTCCACAATTGTTTCTCTGTATTCTCTCAACCTGGGGTCTTTTGTCGAACATTCACAATTGATCTGTTGAATAATTAACTCAGGGTCTCCTATGATTGATACTCTAATTGCTCCTAATTTTTTGACATGTTTAAGCCCTAGCAAAAGAGCCTCATATTCTGCCATATTATTAGTGCATCTAAAGTTCAATCTATAAGCATGGCCTTCAGCATGATCATTTTCAATGTTATGTATCCAAATTCCAGCTCCTGCTCCTAACTTATTTACTGAACCATCAAATTCTAAATGCTAAAGAATTTCATGTTCAGAATCTTCATCGACTGTTTTAATAACTTTCTTAACAGGGAGCTCTGGTTTTTCAGTTTTTCGTGGTATTTCTTGAATGTCTAATGTTTCTTTGTTTTCAGAAATTTCTTCGATTTGAACAGTAGATTTATTTGCAGTTTCTGTTTCTGGTGCTTCTAGTTCAGTAGGAAGGTCAAATTCAGCATTATAAAGGATGAATGAGTCCATATCAGAATGTACTGAGTAGACAGGGAAGTTTTCAGGCTTCTCCTGACTACTGACTAAATATTTCATCAAGGTCTCTCTGTATAGTCTTTTAGGTTGACCAAACACTGAAATAGTAGCATATGACATATCTAATTGAAGAGATCCTCCGATTTTGGCACCCCAGGATCTGGACAACAACATACCATATTTGGGAGGAATATCTGCTACTACTATATCCATCAAAATAGATTTCGCAGGGTATTGCACCAAAGTAACACACAAATATTTAATCAAACCTAAACATCTTACCTGACTTGAATCAAAAGAAAAGAGATCTTTATATGGTCTGGTAATGTCTAGGTTTAATATTTCCATCACAGCCTTGGGCATTAAATTGTGAGACGCTCCAGAATCAAGCATGGCATTATGAAGTATTTTTTCATGTACATTCAAACTCACATAAAATGGAGGAGTTCCTCCACTTTCTGGTTTTCCATTTACTTCCGGGCCAAAAAGTAATTTGGGTTGATCATCAAAAACATTTACTGAATCATCCATTCCAGTAATGTTAAGGGATCTACTGATTTGGCTTCTATAGACATCATGTTTAGCTAATTCTGCCAATGGAACAACTATCTTTAATTTTCCTATTTCAGCTTCTAGATTGAAAGATTTTTCTGTTTGAGCTCTAGTATTTTGAACAGTTGGATTTTCTCTATTTTTTGGGTCTTCAGTGTTTTTCTCTTTTTCATGAGTGGGATTATGAGTTGAAGGTGTTTCTGAATTAACTTCTGCTGGTTCTTCTATATTTCCTACAGGAGGAAAAGTATTGGAAAGTTGTTTATTATTCAGTTGATTATCAGACACATCTTCAATTATTGGATTTGTGGGGTTAGGACTTGTTCTAGAAAGAATTTGTACAGGAGGAATGTTAGTTTTACCTTTGATGTTTTGTTTTATAGCTTTCTGTTTTCTATTCTATGGCACGTCAAGCCGTCTACTTCTCAAATTGTATTGTTTATGAACTTCATAAATTGTTGAATCATATCCTTCTTTAAAATCAAAAGTTTCTCCTGAATGAGTTTGAAATGTTTCAAGAATGTGATTTTCTTGATCATCTTGAGATAGGAAAACTTCTGGTTCATTCTTGTGTTCAGTCAAGTTATTTATTTCAACATCCTCCGTTGGTTCTTCAGAAGATGAACCTTCAACAAAATTTTCTTGGAATGGTGGCCTGATGTTTTGGTCAGGGACATTTTTCCCAGTATTTTGGTTTTGATTTCTTCTGAAGTTTGGGTTTCTAACAACATTTTGACCATCGCCAGAAGACTTTCTTTCGATTGTCTCTACTCTGTCTCCCAGTCTTTCCATCCCTTTAATAATTGCATCCAGCTTTCTTTCAAAAGCCGAAGGCTCTTCGTTTATAGGCATCCTTCTTTCAGCTCTAGCTCTAGCTCGTTTTTCTATGAGGTTAGCTTCAACACTAACAACTATGCTTTGCATCTCTTCTAGAGTTTGGGGGGCTCTTTCCCTAAGTGAATATGCTATGTAAGAATCAAACCCATCAGGGAATTTAACCAGTACTGAATCCGGGGGAGGTCTAAGGTTTTTGGGAACAGCGTTGTAGGCTTCGTTGAATCTAATGATATAATCTTGCACTGCTTCATTAGGTCCTCTCTTCAATTTTCCAAAGTCAGATAGGATTTGAAGAGGGTCTTTATTCTTCTCCCATCTATTTAAAAATGCCCTATACAGGGCTGGTAAGTCAGCAATACTGTTTGGAGCAAGAGCCCTAAACCATGTCCTGACTTCCCCAATAAGGCTCTGGACAAAAATTCTCATTCGTACATTGTCAGCATCTATTTCATATAATTCAAAGTAATCAGTCATCCTTTTGGTATGTTGTTGAGCAGTGTAAGTACCAGAATCATCAAAAGGGGTGATCTTACTCTGATAGTCTTGAGGCAAAGCAGCAGGGTTCCCTGGCAACATTAACGGAGCATATCTGTTGGCCATTGGAAGGTGTACTGGAATAACAGGTGATGATGGTATGGAAGTAGTGGGTGGAGGAGTAGAAGGAGTGGCTTGTGTTTGAGAAGTTTGGGGAAAAGTAGATGAACTCGAGGAAGCTGCAGTAATCACAGAAGTGTCTGAAATTTCTTCAAAGGTCTACTCAGATTGAATGGAATTTTGTAAATACTTGTCAAGATGTGAAGTGATAAATTCAAATTGCAAATCTTCAAGAAATAATGGATCAGGAACAAGCTTGGACAACTCAGATTCAGAAAAATTTATGAATAGAGAATTTTCAAAATGTTCATCAAATGGTTCGTCTTCAAGATATATAATCTTCACAGGAAAAGAGTGTGATCTCACAAGAGGTTGGGAACTTTCAGAGCTTCCTTCACTCTCTTTTCTTCTCAGAATTCTAGGAATCAGATTTGGATTTTCAAATATCGGTGGTGGGTTAGGGTCAGGATTTGACCGGGTATAACGAATCCTTTCTGAAGCCAGTTTTCTGGATGATTTATATTTTTGGTTTTTTGTTTTAAATAAAACGAAAGTACAACTTCGACAAACTCTTTAAGAAATTTAAGATTTTGGATTAAAATTTTCTCAAATATTTATTGAACTAGAGAGTCTGATTGAATGTTTGAAACCAAATTTTATTTATTAAGCTAAACTAGAGATAGACTGAAGCAGCATTTATTTACTATGAAATTGCAGAGCAAAAGCATTTCAAAGGCTACCTCGCTGATCTTCAGACTCTGTCTGTAGCTTATAAGAAAACAATAGTGACAATAAAGATATTCAGTTCCCCAGTGGAGTCGCCACTATGTTATCACTCAGATTTTCCTTGAAGTTGTTGGAAGAGGAAAGGGGTCCGAGGTAACCACAAACCAACCTTCAGATACAGAATCTAGCCAATCTGTATCCAGAGAGGGCTCTCTCTATAAAATTTAGCTTTGTTTTTGAAAATATTAGGCTAGTTATAAAGTCCAGGGGTTTTGATTTTGTTTGAGTTGATGGAATTCTTTAGCTAAGATTAAGATCAATTAGTTTCAGTCCATTGGGCTAATGGAGTCAAAGGATTGGCTGCACTGGCTTAAGTTTTTTAACAAAAGATGGTTTATCAGGGCAAGATAATCAAACTAGAAACAATTATAGATCTAAAGTGACTGGAATGGAATTCAAATGGATGAAAGGCAATAAAGAATCTTTCAACACATTCAAGAGAAGAGAAATAAATTGATTATCAATAAAGAGCAGTTAAGTATTCTTTACTAAATAACCAAATATGTATGAACTAGACAAACAGGAGCAATTAAGAATTCGTTGTTTAAACCAATTTAAAGGAAAACATTTAGAATAATAACGACTGAAAAAAGATTACACCTAAGTACTTTCTGATTTAATCTTTTTCGTTAAATATTAAGATAATGAAACACAGATGATATCATAAACAAATGTAAAACTTTAAAACATGGGATAGAGAAGACTTATTGATCCTTCATTCGACACATGAATCCTGAGAAAAGTCTTTTGCCTCAATTCCTTGTCCAGTTTTTCCACGAAAAATTTCTCCAAAAGCTCTTTATTCCAAAATATTCAATGTTACATCAAAGTATAAGAATCCACCCTCAATAATCCGTTTGAGGGCTTATTTATACAAAATATCATACAAAATATCTCTTAACAAAACGAGATATAATCTAAAATGACTCATAAATAAGTTACAATAAAAATAGAGACAGATGGTCTCATAGATAAGGCAAAGTAGCAGATGTTGTGCCTGTCCCTCCTTTCGAGAATGTCTTCGGAGGCTGGATCTATATTTGGCTCATCGTTCATGCTATGGGTAATTTTGTTCGAAAAAGCTACCTTGCTTCTTCTATCCACTCTTTTTTCTTACTGATACACTTTAACCGAACTGATACTCTTTGACCTTTGCTTGTACCTTTATCCTTTATACTGTAGTAAAATAGGCAAAATTTCATATAAGGATAAATTTTACAAAAGCTCCAATAGATCTTCCCACCATTTATCTTCTGCTATTTTGGTCCGTTGAAGCTTCCTTAATGTTTCATCAGCCTCGGTATATCTGAAGAAATTAGGCTGATTTGGAAACAAATGTTTTATTTCATGTTCAAGATAAAATAAATTCTCTAATCTATCATGAAGATTCCTTCCTGTAGGTAATGTTGCTTCTGATGAAATGGCTGAGGAACTGGCTTGATTGTGAGCATGTATGTCCAATTTCTTAACATAAGTTTCCAGGTCCATTATTTTATCTTCTGAAACCATAGGGCTGGGCAACCCTTTATTCAATAAAACATCAAACCTTTCTTTGAAGGCAATGATTTCACTTTGCATGTCAAAGCACCTTCGTTCCAAATTTTGCATAAGAGTTCTTTTAATAAAAACTCTTTTGATCTCCAAGATTGTTGCAGTCCTGTCCTAAATACCCACATCTGCAGGTTGCTGTCTGGTTTGGGTGTTTAGAAATTGTATAAGTTGATTGGCTTCCTCGGACCTATTTCCTAATTCTGCTCGTGTATTCTCAACTTCATCCAGAGCTACTTTGACCAAATCATTCTGCTCGTATATTATCTGGATTGAAGACCAGATATCTTTTATTGACTGAATAATATCATCCCAAAGAATGTCATTTATTTCTCTTAAAGGTTTCTCCAATGTGAGATCCCTTTCCAAGGCTTTAACTAATTTTTCCAACTTTTTGACTTCTCTTGTTTTGTCAGCAACAGTGATTTTTGAAAGATCATATTTCTGTTCCAAATTAACAAGCTATAACTTTGTGTGCTGAAGTTCTGTTACTTGAAGTTTCGAGTCATTCATTGATTTTATTAGTTCTTCTGTACTCAAATTTGAAGTATTTACCTGTGATGGCTCTGTTGATTGACCTGTTGGTTGACTTGTTGTACCTGTGATAACCACTGTTGTAGATACTGGAACATTGGACTGCTTGTCTTTTAAAGCTTGTTCAAGCTTTTTTTTTGTTTCAATCAGTTGCTCATTCATTTTCAGGAGCAACTCCATCATTTCTTCTTCATAATTCTTCTTTATTACTTCTTCAGTTTGAGGATGTCTGGAGGCTGGCAATTTCAACTGTTTTCTCAATGCTGCAATGTCATTATTTTTTTTCTTGATTAGAGCTTCTATACCTTTGAAATCCTTTGGATTGTGACCCAAACCAATTATTATTTCTTCCAATGTTTTTATCCTGTTGTCTTTACCTTGAGAAGAAGCCTTTTCAAGCTGCAATTGTGTATTAGTGTTTTCCAAAGAATCCTGTAACCTGTGAGCTGCCATTGCCTTATCAGTCAAAGTAGAATAGATCATTTCACCAGTCTGCTTATGTAACTCAATCTGATCTAAAGGATGGATATCCTTTGCTAGGACTTCAAAGTTTGTCCTAATATAATCAGCAGTTGTTTGGGGTTGTTGCACCTTGGGTTTGAAATGGCTCATTAACATTTTGCCCTATGGGATGTCAAAAGCTGACATCAATATTTCTTGATTCTTTGGAGCCATTTTCAGATATTGATTATATACTTGAATTCTCAGTGGATCATTCTTGGCCTTGATATTGATAAATGTCTTCTTTATATCTCCTGCATCTTTAACTGGTATTTTGAAAGAAGATATTTCAATACTCTGTTGCTTCTGTAGCTCTTTCCTTTGTGAGGAAGTGGATGCTTCATTGACTGTACCTGTTTGTTGACTGCCCAATTGTTCTGGTCCTTGACTATCAAGGATTTCATCAATAGATTCTACTTCTGGAGGAATATTCAATTTCTGTCTTTTGGCCTGAGGCTGTTGTAAAGATCCAATGAAAGGGGTAGCAGCTTCAGCTTCTCTCCTTTTTCCCTTTTCCACATTTAATGGAGTCTGCAAAATTGACATTTCTACTGGATTGGTTTGAACAGAAGAAACCTGTACTTGATCATGTCCCTTGGAATTTTGAGGTTGTTCTGTCATAGTGAATGTTTCTTTAATTTGTGTATCAACCTCTTTCTCTTTTCCCTTAGATTATACTGCAATGTTTTCTTGTAACTCCTACTGAATAATCCCAGCTGAGGAAGGACCAACCTCTGATCTTGGTACCTGTGCAAAAGAGTCTAGGTCAAGCATTTTTTCAAGATCTTTCAAAACATTGTCTATATTGACCTGCTCAATATCCTACTCTATCAATGTTCCTTCTATCCATTCATCTATATTAGCATATTTTTCAATCTCTGGGATTCTTTGATGTATATATGGTGCTGATTTATTCTTCATTCTTTTATCACAAATGAAGTTGAATGGGTCATAAGGCACCCAATAGAAACTCTTTTGTAATTTGAGACGATCTTCTAATATCTTTTCAGCTTCTTCCCCTGCATCTCTAGAGTTACAAATAACGGGACCTAATTGACTTTTGATCCGGAGTTGAGCCTTCTTCTTTACATTACAAAAATGAATTATATCAGAATTGTTCATCTGCCTGAAATATTCTAATGCAAAGATTCTCATGGGGACATATTTTGGAAATTTGAAGGGATATAATTCACATCCATAGATTCTGACTTCTGTGTGATTTTGGTATAAGTACCAATCACCAACTTTGTATTGTTTTGAGAGCTGTAAAGTTTTCTTGATTTCATTGCTGAGTCTTGGAGGAGAAACTCCTGTCAACAAGGTGGTTGCAGGATGTATAAAAATATCAATGAACTCATTATAGGAATAGGGATAATCTCGAGAACTATGAGTGATGGCTGAACAAAAGACAACAGACCTAGGATTCCCTTGGGCATCAAGCTTCTTGATATAGAAAGGGAAATTTTCCGACTGATAATAGAGCATGAGGTGGTAGATGACAGAGGAATACTTGAACACTTTCTCATTTTCTAATCTCATGAATTGATCATGGATTTTATCTGCAATGTATGATGCAAAGTCATACCTGACAGCAGGAGGTTGTCCAGGGGTGAAAATAGACAATAATCCTAGAGTTAAATGGTCCACAAATTCACTAGTATTAAAGTCCATTATAAAGGATATCATTTCCAAAACAAGTCTACCCTCCTCTATGAAAAAAGCATACCCATAAGGGGGAGGGCCTTTAGGCTGATGATCAGGCAGCATAAAGGTCTAGTAGATGTGGCTTAATTCTTCATGGGATAGTTTGGTGGATTTCTCAAGTAAATACCCCATGGATAGGGGAGTGGGGGCTTGATTAGGTTGAAAATGTAGCATCTCATTGATAGACTGAGCAGTAATTGGGAAAATGACATCTTGATTTGGGGATAAGACTGCTCTTTGGTTAGGATCATAATTTGCATGGAAAAAATGGATTATTTCAGGGAAATATGGACAAAGGGAAAAAGGTACCTAGGAAGATTAGATTCCCATAACCCAATCATATCCAAGCCATTCAAATAATTGTCTTTGCAGCGACAAAAAATTTGAAGAGGACTATCACTAAAAGCTAGGTCTTTAATTTGGAAATCCTTGTCGACTAATGATAAATAATCCAGGTCTCTATGAGGGGCGTTCAAGGGGGTGACGTTTAAAGCCACAGGAACTTCCATTCTTGGTTCTTATGGATTCAAAAATGGAAATTCGGCTTATGGTGAAAAATTGAGAAAAATTACAGGTTTCGATGGGAGAAACAGGTACAATTGTGGATTGGGAATTCAATTACAGTTCTCGAGATTAAGGAATGAACTAGCAATTAATTTTAACTCCGTTTCAGTGAAAGAAAGAGGAGAACCGAGTTTCTTACAGAGTTTAGTTGAAGATTTAGGTTAAATGCCTGTTTTTGGAGAAAACAACGTTTTGAACATGTTCTGGTTAAGGTGGACAATCTTCTGAGAAGCTTTGACTGCAATTATTTTCGAAAGAAAAATGGTTGGCAGACTTCAACAGTCAGAATTTAAATTTTTTTGCATGGGAATGTAGTCGTTCACTATAGAAGAAAAAATGAAAAAGACGCGGGTCGTTTAGTTTTATTTGCAAAGTCAAATGGGGGGCGAATTTTTTATTATTTTAATAAATGACGTCATCCTGTATGACAGATGAGTCGCGGGGAAAGGTGGTTTTATTCCGCACCACTTTTGAGGGAAGACGGTTTTGGGCGGAGAGGTAGCGAATCCATAGAGCACACGACACGTGGCCAGGGTACTATTTGAAAACCACTGGCATTTCGCGCGTTAACGTTCGGATCGGAGATGGCCAGCAGAATTGATAAGAGCCGTTGATCTTGGAGCGGGTGATCGGAAGGTGTCGGGACGTGAAGTTGGCGGGGAGTTAAGAAGAGGGCCCGATGCGATTTATTACGAATTAATCATTTCGGGAGCATTTTGATTGGCGGAGATCGGTTATTAACTAATCATAACGATTAATTAATCCCTTGTACAGTGGATGGTTGAGGGTGAAAAAGACATGCGGGATGGATTATTTGTTTGAAGTTTTAGTTTAAACTAAACTTCGGGTTTGTTTTTGTTTTAAACACGTAAAACATGTTTAAAATTTTTTCCATATATTTTTTATTATACAGTAATTAAATCAATGCGATTTATTTACCATAGGGGGCAGGAATATATATAAAGTTATTTTTAAGCCAAAAGGGAGTATAAAATGGGTTTTTTATTTGAAATAAGTGGGAATTAAATATTTTTGGCTAAAAATTATAATACAAGGGTTTTGGGAATATTATATAAAAAAGGAGCTATATACATAGGACAAGGTTATTTCAATAAGAATTTAATATATAAATTAGAGTTAATATGACAAGGGGACAAGGTAAATTTCAAAATACATTAATATAACTAAGAAAGTGAAGTTTTTTGAAGCAAATTTCATTATAATCACTTCATCACTTAAACTTAGGATAAAATGTGATTTTGAGGGTTTTTATGAAATATCTCATGATTTTCCTAAGTAAAATGGGATTTTACTTAGGAAAGAATTTTTTGAAGTAAATGAGTGTGATGATGGATGATTTCAAGTACTTAGGTCTTTTCAATTATTGGGCCGAGGGTCCGGTCCCTCCAAAAGTCAAGGAAATGCCTTGAGCCCCTTTAATCTTCAAATACCTTAGTGCTTAGGGAAATTAGTGAAATGTTTAGGGAAAATGAGAGGGGAAATTAATAATTTTGACTTTGCTCTGATGTGAACTTTTTCCAATGTAGTATCTGCCTTTGCACTTGTGATGAAAGTAAAATAAAAAACATTTAGAACCATCATTCATCACATGTAATTCTGCAACAACATCTACCTACCCTACTTACTTTACCCTACCATTTTGTCTTCTTTATTAGGGTGCACTTAGACTGGCAAACCCTTATCAATCTTCTTTTCTTTTACATGGCAAACCTATCTAAATCTACACTTATTACATCCAAGGGCTCAGATTAAACTGTTGAGCACCTTTTATTAACTCTACCTATCTACTTGTCTGCCAAGATTAAACTGTTTGGTCAGATATTTATTCTCTATTCTACAACATGAAATTGAAAAATGAATGAGTCAAGTTTAAACAGTTTGACTCTTCATAAATTGTGGCAAAAGTTTGACAAGCTGCACACAATTTTGTTTATTACATCAGAGAAAAAAGTAGTGGCATTTAGACTTGCACACTTTCCTTGGCCTTTCTTTTGATGGGGTTCATTTTCTTTCACTTTTTTGGCCAATTTTATTTTTTCACCCTTTGATTTTTCTTTTAGGGTATACCCTCTTTACATTTTTTAATTTTTTTTATTTTTTGAATAATATGGAACACCTTTGCAACAAGGAAAAGGTTTGACATATTGCATATTTCAACAAGTCAATCATGAAAAATGACACCTATTGGTATAGGAGTCTAACACACACGATGTGTCATAAGTGCCTGTGCACCATATACACAACATGTAGACAGTACCACATGTACACAACACTACCTACACAACATGTGCACAACATCACATGTACACAACACCACCTGCACAATGTGTACACAACGTCAAATCTACACCACACCACTTGTACAATGTGTACACAATACCACATGTTCACAACACCACATACATGACATGTACACGACACCACATGTACACAACACCACATGCATGACATGTACACGACACCACCTGCACACAACACCATATGTACAAGATATACACAACATTGCATGCACACAACACCATATGTACAATCATGCAAAAAACACCATATGTACAACACACACACAACATGATATGCGCATAGCACTGCATATAGGGCATGAACATAGTACCATATGTACAGAGCACCGTATATCCAACATGCGCACAACACCATATGCACACAACATCATATATCCAAAATTTGCACAATACGGTATGTACACAACACCGCACATCCAACATGTACATAACACCATCTATACTAAGTATTGCATATCCAATATACACACACCGCCATATATACAACATGCATACAACATATGTACACAATACTATGTATGCAACTTTACACATCACCATATGTACAATCAATGAATATACAACATTCACAACATATACAAAAAAATAGCATTGTACATCCATAGAACACACATTTACCCCACAAGCAACCTCCCTTCTAGTGTATTTCCATAATCCATGCTTATCATAACATGTCGTAGATCAGACTGCTTTCAAATCACTGATATACCCCTCAGCATTACCTATCTAGAACATAAACATAGGAATAATACAACTATATAACGTTAAATCATATGCATATGACACTTACCTCATATATCTATCAAGGCTACACTTCCACTTGATTCCTCATAGCCACGGACCTCTTTAGGCCATTCACCTACATAATAAATCATTCCACCACAATAATGATCTTTGAAAACCCTATCATACAGTGACATAGAGATATAGATACATACATATATACATATATAAAAATCAACATAAAGCAATCATGATCTCATCAGATAGTGACATACATACATGCATTCATACATATACAAGCATTATCATAATTACGATCACAACATAACTATCAGATATCATAAGGTCTAGGTCGAGATAAATTCCTTTATCCATGCAAAATATCTACAATATTGAGAACAACAGTTCCCAACATAGCCAAGGCATTTGATATCTTAGATCCATTTACTTTACCTTTCTCATGAGTGTCCTGCCACCATCCATTTACCATAATGGACTCAACCAATCCACCTAGTTGTCATATTTTTACCTACCGCTGTGCTTACTCATGCACCAAGCTTCATCCGTGTCTTACGTTACCTGTTCCCTAAGCTCCATTAAATTTCATCTTTCCCAAGCCAATTCCCAAGACTCAAAACATAAAGGTAAAAAAAAAAAAAAAAAGAGGAAAACCCTGAAAAATCCATAGCAAGACGACACAACAAAAAAAGTGGCAAGGCCTTCCACCAAACATAAAAAAATATGCAAATCAGGTGCAAAAAAATCACAATAGACTGAAAGCACAAGACTAGCAATAAACACCATGACTCAATCCCCCATGGCTTCCCAACACTTCCAAAGGAAAGCTAAACCTGAGCCTTCTTCAAGATTTCATGGAAAGCTCTTTTTCCATGCAATCCCCTACATCATACTGTCATAAACACATAATTTTCAGTGCATAAATAAACATAACAACAAGCTAGTTACCTTACTTTGGTGTGCCAGGCATGCAAATTTATCATCCATATGTATCAACATCAATACAACCTATCTATCAATTCGAAATCAACTTTTACTAAGACTAAAAACCACATCATAATCAACAATAAACTCACATTTGTTGGTCATAATACATAATGCTACAACTATCATATACTTACACTCAAGTACATATCAATTGTCTTAACGCATACATGTTATTACAATCGTATTAAAAAAAGATCATTACTTAATGCAATATTATAGAAACATGCTCATATCTGAAAGTAATCAAACATTCAACACTAAATCGACAACATAACATACACCGACACTCAAACACCAAATAGATGACATGATCAAACATTCAAGTACAAAGTATATGACATAAGAAAACTCATACCTTAATGTATCTCAGGGGAGGTTTTCTTGTATGCACAATCAATCTATATTATCATAATATAGATTCACCACACCTCAACTAAACATAATTAAGATCAGGATATCCATAAAAGTAACTAACTAACATGTTCACATCATAAACTCATAAATAATTGTCATTTATGCATAACAATCACATACACATAGTCAAACTAGATTAGTACAATACAATATCACAAATATATCAACTCTTACATGAACGTAATAACCCTAACCATCTACATAAGCCAATCCAAAAAAATGTGATGCATACAACATCAATATCTTAAAGAAATAACATTAATCATCAAGTTACTAGCATATAACAACCATAGTATATATATCATGCTCATCAATAATATGTAACCTAATCATCAAGCTAACTATCATACAAAAACAATAAGTTAACTGATATCATAGTCATCAACAACATATAACATAACTAACATAAAACAACAATAGAAATGCATAAATGTAATCAACTAGCATCTATAATGTATATAACCATAACATCAATAGAATGAAAGAAAATATCATAACCATAATTCATATAACAATCCTTAACCTAAATACCTTTGTTCCCAACATCCAAACCTGTATGATGACATGCTCTTTCCTCGAGGTGCAATGCTCCAACATCACCTTCATGGTTTTCATCTCCTACTCTATCTCAGCCAACACATTAGCATAACAACATAACAATATCATCATGATTACCTAATTGCATACAATGATGTTATGCACAACAACCTTCAACAAACCAATGCAAACTTGACCATATGCATCGAGTTGACATGTATAACCAATCATAAATGACCAATGCATGTCCCAGATATAGAATCACATAAGAAAGCATACAAGGAAAACACACAAGCATGACCAATATGTGACCTAGCATAAAAAATAAATGCATACACTACATGTAGCAACATGTAAGTAAGCATGCACGAACAATACATAAGCGTGAAAAACACACCAGTTATACACTCATAATAAAATGTTGAAAAAAACCCCATCCACACATGCATGGCGACACCATTGCCACCATGATAAAAAAAAATGGATGCAACAAGAACATATAATCCACAAGAATAGTAAACACATATACAATAAACATAAATGTATGATCAACACACTGCCCATCCAGTCCAAGGGTTGAACATGTTCTGATACCATTCTGTAACACCCTCTTCCCACATCTATCCAAGTAACTAGACAACTAGGGAAAACATGCGACGAGAGGCTACTAAAAGGAGATTAATCCTCCTAGTTGACCTTAAGGAAATGGAAATGATGGAAACTTGACAAACAAACCTCACACAACATCGACAACACCTCCAGGAAGTAACCCAACCTCCCAGACCCCTAAACCCTCAGGGGAAGTGATTTTTGACCATTTTGAGCCATAGTTGCAGGAATGTAAGGGAAAGGGATCAGATAGAAGCCTATAGCCATGGGCATGAAAAGGAAAGCTCACGATGAAGGCTATATTTGGTCAGTTCTATGCTTGCAACTCCAGGATTTGTACCACCATTTTAGCCCCAGAGCCTAGATTACTACCAAAAACTTCATGAAACTTTAGGGGATGATAAATAAAATTAAAACAAAGTTTTCGAAAGAAGTCACATCATCAGGAACTCATCCATACCCCTCCTAGCCATGACAGGCATGTTGTTAAACATGTCACAAACATTGCATCTATAGGTATAAATGTTATGAAACCAGCTCCAAAAATAGAAGAGAAGAGAGATCATCGCCTTAGAAATCAGCCACTTTGAGGGGGCAACCTCCAATACATTACATAAATGAACAATTCTTCGATGATACAAATGAAAAAACTTCCTTCTATATATAGGGGTCTATGGGATCACAATATAATCATATTCGACCTAACAATAATAATGTAAGGGAACAATAATAACAATATGGGAGTTACAGGGGCACAAGAATAACAATAAGGGGGCTGCACTAATAAAAATAAGGGACTACACTAGTAATATGGGTACCTAACATGCCCCCTCCTTCAAAAAAGTGTTTTCCTCAATGCTTGAGTAGCTCTAAATTCTTCTGTATAAAATTCTCATCCTCCCATGTAGAATCTTTAGTGGGTAAGTTCTTCCTCTTGATGAGATACTATGAAATTGATCGATTTTGTAGTTGTCAAGTTCTTGTTTCCGTTACTGTTTCATGTTCCAGTATGATTTTTCCTTCCTCATCAAGTTCTAGAAATATTGTTTGAACTGGAATTTTGTCACCTATAACCTTTTTTAAGCATGAAACATGGAAAACTAGATGCACTCGTGAAGAAGAAGGAAACTCCAATTTGTATGCCATAGTACCAATCTTTTGCAAAACCTTGTAAGGACCATAGTATTTTGGCGATAATTTATTATCCTTATTAGTTTGATTGAGGGACATTTGTTTGGATGGTTGTAGCCGTCAAAATACCCAATCTCCTACATCAAAACCTCTCTTTCTTCGATGTTGATTTTCCTGTTGTTTCATTCAATTTTGTGCCAAATTGAGGTTATCCTTTAAGAGTTGGAGAACTTGTTGTTGATGCTCGATGTGATCTTCCACTGCATGCACCTTAGAATTTTGTCTTAAATATGATGTGATGGATGGTGGATGATATCCATAAAGTGCCATAAATGGGGTCATTTTTGCTGCAGTATGGAAGGAAGTATTATCCCACCTTTTTTCCAGAGGTAACCACTTGACCCATTATGTTTGTTTACCAGATAAAAAACAATGAAGATATCCTTCCAAACATTTTTTCACTATCTCAATTTGACCATCATATTGAGGATGATAAGATGAGCTATGATCTAGTTGAGTAACCAAACAAGAAAATAATTTCGTCTAAAAATTTCTAGTAAAAATGAGATCTTTGTTGCTTACCATGATCTTTGGGTTTCCATGTAGCTTTTAAATTGTTTCCATAAATGCAGTAGCAACTGTACTTGCTTTAAATGGATGAGATAATGCACAAATGTGTGCATAATTGGTATGTCTAGCAACTACCACCATGATGACACTCTTTCCTTCGGACCTAGGTAAGCCTATGATAAAATCCATTGAAATCTCCTCCGAACATTGACTTGGAATGGATAAAGGTTGTAGAAGACTCGAGGTCTTAATTGTCTCAACTTTATTTTTCTGGCAAACCAAACATTCTACCGCAGACTTTTGAATATCAAATTTAAGGCCATCCCAAAAAAATTATTTCTCCACCTTGTGGTAAGTTTTTAAAAATCCTGAGTGTCCTCCTAAAGGAGAAGTGTGCAATTCCAAAAGAATCTTTTTTTTTTTTTGGGAATTCTTACAAAGATATAAGCAATATTTGTACCATAAGGAATCATTTTTCCAACTAAATGTATCAGATGTACTAGGATCTTGCTTCAACTTTTGAATGAGTGTCCACACTTCTTTGTCCTCCTTCCATTCATCTCTTCCTTTGGTTATCCAATCTAGTTGGATGATAGAAATTGCTCAAAACAATGCTTCCACTTCTTCATCCTTTCTTGAGAGTGCATCTGCAACAAATTTTAGCTTCCCTATTTTGTAGATGATTTCAAAGTCATAACCCAACATCTTTTTGACCCATTTTTGTTGCTATTCTGAAGATAGTCTTTGTTCCAAAAAGTGTTTAAGACTATTATGATCATTTTTTACCTTTGAGTGCCTTCCCATTAGGTAAGGTCGCCATTTCTTTAGTGCATGTAGTAATCCCAACATTTCCTTCTCATAAATAGCTTTCTATAAATACTTTCCTTTGATTGGATGACTTTCAAAAGCAATGGGGCTTCCTTCTTGCATTAACACAGCACCAATTCCATTTCCTAAGGCATCACATTCCACAATAAAGGTTTTTGTGAAGTTTGGTGTAGCTAAGACCGATGCTAGCCACATTTCCTCTTTAAGATGTTCAAAGGCCTTAGTTGCTTCAGGAGTCCATGAAAATACATCTTTCTTCAATAATGTTGTTAGAGGTGCTATTATTCTCCCATAATTCTTAAAAAAATTGTGATAATACCCTGTTAACCCAAGAAATCCTCGCAACTGCTTTATGGTTGTGGGGAATTTCCATTCCTTGATGGATTTAATTTTTTTAGGGTCTACCTTAACACCCTCGTGAATCACAAATATGACCCGAGATATTCCACCTCTTGTACTCGAAGAAACATTTAGATTTTTTTGCATATAATTGTTTCTCCTAATAGTTTGAGCACCATTGTTATCATATTGGAACATGATCCTTCCAGGACCTGCTGTAGATTAGTATATCATCAAAAAATACTAGCACAAATTTTCTAAGGAAGGGTTTGAAAATGGAATTCATCAACCCTTGAAATGTAGAAGGTTCATTGGTAAGGCCAAAAGGCATGACCAAAGATTCATAATGACCCTCATGAGTTCGAAATGTTGTTTTCGGAATATCTTCAGTCTTCATTCTAATTTGATGATACCCTGAACGAAGATCCAATTTGGTAAAATAAATTGCTCCATGTAATTCATCCAATAATTCATCAATCATAGGATTGGGAAATTTATCTGTAATGGTGAGCTTATTGAGCTCCCTATAATCCGGAAACATGCGCCATGATCCATCCTTCTTTTGTACCAATACTACAGGAGCAGAGAAAGAACTTTGACTAGGTTGAATTATACCTGCCTCTAACATTTCCGCAATCATATGTTCAATTTCGCTCTTTTGGACATAAGGATATCTATAAGGCCTGATGTTTGGAGGAACACTTCCTGGAATCAAATGAATAGCATGATCATGATCACGAATAGGTGGGAGTTCTTTGAGAGTTTCAAACACCTTAGAATGATCATCCAAGACTTGTTGGAGATCTACAGAAATAGATGATTTTGACGTTGGAACTTCTAATGAGCATAATTGTGCAATTACGCCTCATTGTTCTTTCTTTAGAAGCTTTGTCATGACATTAGAGCTTATTATCTTTATGTCTTCCACCTGCAGCCCTTATAATTCGATTTCCTTTCCTTTGGAAAAAATTTCTAGAAAAGTTCTTGAAAATTAAAATCTATCATCCCCCAATTGTAACCATTGTACTCCTAGTACAAAATTATCACCTCCCATTGGAATGGAAAAGAATTGGACTATTCAAAACCTGTTACCCCATGGTTAGCTTGATATTATGGAATTTTTGAAGCGATTATAGTTCCTCCATTTCTGACCATGAAGTGACATTAAGTGCTGGGTATAGGAAACAATTCAATTCCTTGGCTACCTTACAATGAATAAAATTATGGATGCTATCTGAATCAATCAACACTATTACCTTTTTCTTCTTGATATGTCCTTCTATCTTGAGATTTTGAGGAATGGTAATTCCTACCAATGCATTACACGATATGGTCGGACTCATTTCTTCTTCTTCTTGGGTTGGTTCCTAGTGTATACCCTCTTCTTTTGAGGTTTCTTGTTCATTTTCTTCCTTCTCTTCACAATATATGTAAAATAATTTCTTCTCAGCACACTTAAGACCTTTAGTGTATTTTCTATCACAACTATAGAAAAGCCCTTTTTCTCTTTTTTATTCCAATTGTTGTGGTGTCAACCTTGTATGTTGTGTAAGTCTAGGAGTAGCAATACTTCCATCTTTACAGATGTGATTGGTAGGCTTCCTTGTCGCCATAATTTTACATTCAATTTTTCTTTCCAAATTGAATGCCTTCTCCAATGAATCAGGCTCCCAAATGCAAACTTCATGTTGGATGTTATCCTTTAAAGTCCATATGAAGACATCAATCTTGTGTTCCTTTGGAATATCATTTACGCTTATATTTAATTTTTGGAAGTCCTTAATGTGCTCCACCACTGAACCCTTTTCTTTGAGGTTTATCAATTGGCTAAAGAAGGTTTTGCTCTTTGTATCCTCATAATGTGCTACAATTTCCTCCGTAAAAATTGAGCAAGTGACAATTTCTTTACCAGAGTAAAGCCATCAATACCATACAAATGTGTTTTTTTCTAAATGTAAAGTTGCAATGCGTACCTTTTGTGTGTTTTTCACATTATTGAGATCAAAATATTGCTTCATCTATAGTATCCATGTTACAGGATCCTTGCCATCAAATTCCTCATATCCATCTTTTGAATATGGTGGTTCTTCCATCCAACATTAGAGTTTATGAAATCACAATTAACATTTATTTTGTTCTCATCATGAGTTTCCTTTACTATCTTTTGAGCATTAGGAAACATTTCTTGTATCAACTTTGTCAAACCTTCCATGTGTTCATTTAGATCATTCTTCATGTTTTCCATGTTGTCTTTCATGTCATCCATTTTAGCTTCCATGCCAGCTTCCATGCCATCCATCTTAGCTTCCACACCTTTCTTCAAATCTTCCATCTCATTTTTTCTTGCTCATTTCGAGAGTGAAATTTGGTGCACTTGCTCTTGTAATTTTGATATGTCATGTTGCAATTCTTCATCTTCATGAGTCATAGTAGAGCCTTCTAAATGCTCAATGGGTGTTGAATTCTTTTTAGGAGGCATTTTATAACCGAATACTGATATATATTCTACAATATGCCCTTGGAATCAATTCAAACTAATTTTTCACACAAGACTTATGCAATTCGAAAAAAATACACACCTTTTTATTGATTTTGAAGAGCTCGATATTGAAACTAAATTATCTTTGCGATTTTGTATCTTCAATATCTAAAATTTGGCTCTGTAGTAGTCTTTTGAAGCTTCTTTCAATTTCCACAAGTCTCACCTGATTTGGATTCATCAAGACAAAGTTATGCCCAATCTCCCACAATGACCTAATTATGGTCTAGTTCAGTAGAGAAAACTTGTACGGCACGCCACATGTCACTGTTTCCTCCTTCGGCTTTGAAATTGATACAAAGGATACTAATATCCATGTACTTGCGGTCAATTTTTATAGAATTCCAATCTGATGCTCAGAGTGAGAGTTATGACGATTTTCCCAGGGTCACATATTTGAGATGAAATTTGGAAGCCTGAAACAACACTAACTTCCATAGATCATATCTCCGAAAATGTTGCGAACCAAGATCTGAAATTTTTCGACAATGTTCCCCAGGATTTCGAATTCATGCTCTAGAAATTTCAGCTTCTAAACCTTCATAGAAAGAAATTTATAGCGAAAATTCCATGATGACATTTTTGGAGCAGTGAAACCTTAGAATCCAGAGCTCTGATACCAAATGTTATTAAACCAGCTCCAAGAATAGAATAGAAGAGAGATCAACGCCTTAGAAATCAACCACTTCGAGGGGGAAAACTCCAATACATTACATAAATGAAAAATTATTCGATAATACAAATGACAAAACCTCCTTCTATATATAGGGGTCCATGGGATCACAATATAATCCTAGCCGACCTAAAAATAATAATGTAAGGGAACAATAATAAAAATATGGGGGTTACAGGGGCACAACCATAACAATAAGGGGGCTACACTAATAGAAATAAGAGACTTCACTAGTAATATGGAGACCTAACAATAAATAAAAAAATTAAACATGGGGGTCTAATACTTATCTGAGAATCAATAAGAAGCATTACTCTCCTACATCATAAGCTAAAATACAATCTATTTTACCATAGATACATTGTGTATTCATTTACAGGTAAAATCCTGGATAGAGCCATACATCATCACTGATCAAATACATGCTTATGACCAACACAATAACAACATAAATACAATGGATATAACAACAATAAAATCCATACATACAATAGTACATTTGCATACCGAATACAAGAGGAATGAGCTCTTAATTACTTAATGTAAAAACCAGCAAGAGATGGGACTTCCATGTTCCACCTGACCATAGATTGGCTGACCCAAGTCTCATTTCATCCAATCACCCCCTTTTCCATATTACAAGCATGAATGTGGGATCTCATCAAACACACCAGTCACAATCAATCAAGGGCTTCTAGAGGCAAAATCACCTCAACCCTCAACCAGTGACTCCACCTCAAGGTAAGATATCAAAACCATCACAGATTTGTCTCTATCCAAGCTGTTCAAGGGCTCCAGAGTGTTTGTTCCAACCAACGGCTTCCAGGACTAGTAAATCAACCTGAACTGTTAAAGGTCTTCCAGAGAATTTGTCCAACTAGGGATTCCAGGAGTAGTAAATCAACCCACATAGGGCTTCCAGAGAATTTGTCCAACCAGGGCTTCTAGGGCTAGTAACTCAACCCAAAGTTGTCTATCAGGTTTCTATATCATTTTTCCAACCAAGGATTCAAGGAACTATTAACCCAACCCACAACTAAAGGAATCATGATAACCAACCAGGAAACAATCAATGGAAATAAATCCATAACACCATGGATTTCTAGGATATGGCAAGGCTAGGAAAATCCACATGCATACCCGCGCATGCCAATACTAGTGAGGAGAACATACATGCGACTCAGTACCTACACTCAGAAACTGTTAGATGTTGATCCTGATGTCCTATTGTTCTTTCCTTCTCTCCCCTTTCCTTCTTGATATAAATCACCAAGTATCCACACTCTCCAAGAGTGCTTCGAGAAAAATTTAAGTATCCAAGAGTATGATAGAGAAAGACACAATAATGAGAGAGCTTCAGAAATGCACTCAAAAAATTTTGAACCAACAAAATCTTACCAATGGTCCTTAGAAACCTTCTTATTAATGAGGCCTCTATTTTCTTCATTTTCCATTATTTTCCTTCATTTTCCTCCTCACATGCAACCTATGACCTTTCACCTTCCTTTTCTCCTAGTTTCCATTATTTTCATAAATAAATGTCCATAAATGCCTCATGCCTTTCCAAAAAGTTTTCCTTTTCCTTTTCCAATTTCCTTTAGCCATATTAAATCGAATGAACACCTGTTAGGATGTTTTTCCCACCATTCAGCTTGGAATACGTGTCCCATAAACAATGGTCTTATATATTTGTTACGTGGATTTTTACAAGGGTTGTTACAATTAAAGTATATCCAACTTAAGCATAAGGTATAACTAAAGTAAGGTTGAAATATCTAATTAAAGGGGATTCTCACCCACAACCTTCATGATGATGTAGGGCCCATAAGGGAGTGGTCTAACTTTTTTGGCATGCCCTATGAATGCATCATTTTGTAAGTGCATTTTACCTTGTCAACTACCTTAAAATTTTGTCAATTCTAATGTCAAAATTTCCATTTCTTATGTTTAAAATTGTATTTTTGCAATATTTCATGAAATTGTTACTTGATGCTATGGATTGATTCAAAAATATTTTAATATTTATCCATCTCAATATTATCATGGAAATAATATTCCTATGATGGCATATTGGAAAATTTTCATCCCTAACATCTAATGTTGGAACCCCATGCATTCCTAAAAATGGGTAAATGTAGAATAACTCTAACGAGCTATGTTGTGATTGGGATGAAAATTTTTATCCCATACACATGGATTCGTGGAATTGTACACCTTAAGGATATTTCAAATCATTCTCTAGCTACCTTCATTTCTTCTATTAGAGTAAATTTGGTATCTAATTTGGGCTTCCTATGGAAAACATTAATATCGTTAAAATATATGCCACATCATAATAAATTTATACCACCTCACACTAAGTTAGAAGTGTTATTTAGTGAAGATCAATCTATATTCGATCATTAGTGATGTTAGGTAAATTTAATCTAGTTTTATGAAATTCGTTTTAATATAATAATAAAATATTTATTATTATTATTATTATTATATATAAGTTTTAGAGACTAACACATGTATAGATTATCTAATTTTTTATGATATAAAATAAAATATAGTTAATTAAATGTATTAATGTAATTATTAATATTTAAATATTTATTTTTTCTACATAAGCCTAATTTCTATTATATGGTAAAAAAGAGTACATTCATGCTTCTTGACAGGGGTTGCTAATTAGCCAACTGATTTTGGAAGGAGACAATTCAAAAATTCAAAAACTGGGCTGCCCCTTGGGGGGGAAACAACCCTTAGAGAATTAAACATGTCAAATAAAGAGCTTCACTTGATGTGGAAACCAATTGTTAACGCTACATCAAAAAACTGAGTTTGATGTGCAGTTTAAGAATAAACATAGAAACTATAGAGAGGCATGGAGATACTGGAAAAAAGAGAGCCATGGCTCTAGAGTTGCTGGTCCTGTGCATCAGGGTGATATATGCGAGGAGGTTCTTCTACAATTTAGCACCCGTAATATGACAATGCATCCTCCTTCGGCCAGGCCCACATACCCCATTCTGAAGCATCCTCCATGCTTTTGACTGCAATACCCACTGTTTTCCTTGGCCACTATGAGGAGGAGCGAGAAAGAGTGAATTTTCGAGGCCGCTTCCTAGTGCAAGAGACGGAATGGATGAGCTAAATCTCTGGAAGATGAATTAAAAGTTGGGATGAAAGCATGTGCGGTTCAGAGATCTCTGGCACATACACAAACACAGAGATGTTAATTGTGTGCTTCGCCATGGCCAGAATTGGAGGGCAGGAGTGAGAACCTCTACATCCTCCCCGACGACACCTCATACGGTGGCAGCAAGGCATGGGTTTGATGGAATGCTAGGGTTACAGAGCAGGGAATGAATGTACAGAGGGAGGAAGATGAGTAGTGTGAAGGGTGGAGATAGAACTGGGGCAGGTAGAGATGATGGCAGAAGCTTGTGGAGAAATACAGAGAGAAAAAAAAAGGGAGGCCCGAATCAAATGCGGGAAGGATTCAACGCCATTGGCCATAAAAGGCTACAGAATGATATGTTGCAGTCGAGGTAGGAGTGAATTCATAGTACGCCAGAGTGAATGCATCAGATGTGAGGGATTGAATGAGGCCAATTCCCAGATCACAGAATTTATGGCTCTCACGCTGGAGGCAGGTGCAGCCCCAAGGTGAGCCCAGTTGCGCATTTTCGGAGGGGCCATGTGACCTCCAAAATCAACAATATTTATCACCCGTATCCGGGGATTATTATTTAAATATTCAACAACAAGTTTATTGGAGACGAGGAAAACACCAATCAATATTATATATCAAGAAAGCTCATACTCAGAGATTTTAAGTCCCACAAAATTAACATATCAACTTCATTTGGTGTTATGGAAGAATATTTCATTGTACAGAGTGTATATGTGTAGAAAACATACAATGAAAACTTCTTTCACACCTTCACACTCCACACAATGAAATTAAATCAATTAAAAATAAAATATTAGAACATATAAAAAATTTCAAACATTAAAGATTAAAGCATATAACATGTTTCGAACATTAAAAGAGTAAAATATATAACATTTTTTGAACTTTAACTATTAGAACATATAAAATATTTTGAACTTTATAATAAATAGAAACTACAAAGGTTCGATAGTGAAAATAATAAAATTTGTTGTACAATAGGTTTTTTCAATGAATTTTTTATGAACCACCACTGTGTTATCATTGTATTCTTGGTAAATTAAGAAAAAACATTAGAATAACAAGGACTATATATATATTCAAATCCAAATCATCATAGCTATGACTACAATAAATAATACATATGGAAAAGATATATGGGTATCTAAAAATATTCTCAAGTATTCATTTTTATTGTGATAAATAATAAAGTACTAGATATAATATAAAATCTCAAAGAATATCCTCAGAAACTTATGTTCAATTAATGTTTTTTTCCAATGCCAAAAAATTCAAATCTATGCAATATCTTATGCAAAACAGTATCTCAAGTTTATTCACGAAATTTTTTAACCTTGCAACCCCTGATTCATGGCGATCGAAATTCTCTATCACAAAGGTTTCTTATATTGCTAATGAGAATATTTTGATACCTAAACTCAATTGCTCATTCACCATGTCATTCTAACATGTTCTCTATTTATCTATCTTCCTATGCATTGTGATAAAAGTAGCAGTAATTATTCTTTAATAAATTAAGTAGACGTAATAAAAGATATTTTGTCTCTGAAACAAAGGTATCTCGTAAAATAAATGCATGTGCATATGGAAGGGATTATGTAATATAACTTATATTTAGCTATTAAACCATTTCAAATGTTTTTGGTACAAAGAATAATGTTTGTTGTCTGAAGCATAATAAAAATATTGATACTTAATTGTAAGAGTAAATGAATTCATTCCATTGGGGATTGGGATTGGAATCATATGACCTGTAATGCGAAAAAAGGTACCTACAAGGAAAAAAAATAAGCAACATCCCAATTGTTGGAAAATTGGCATTATTAGGATGACAGGTGGCATCATGTGTGTTGGTATTGATGTTCACCAGGATAGAATAGATGTCAAATTGGAAAATATGGTAGATGTATGTTGTGTTAGGCTATGGGGGAATGTTTCAGTTGTTGTGGTATTTTGTAAGAGAACAAGAAAATTAAAATATATATAATATTATAACTATGATGGTTATATGGACCATGATTTTAGAGAAATTATATATTAGAATACTAACTTATATGCATTTGGAAATGACATAGTTGGATAAAGCTATAAAAGATATTTCCAACAGTATGTTGAAGTTTGAAAAATAATTTATAGGTCAGGAGTTATGGCTGGTCAAAGTATGTAGATCAAAAGGTCAATGGGCAAGGTTTCATGGCTCAATGTTTTGACTCTCTCTTTTGTTTTGTGAAAAATTATTTTATTTCAGACATAGGAGGATTTTGGAGTAAGGTTGGGACTTAGGAATTTCAAGCCTAGTTATAAGCCTGGTTGTGTTATGGAAGTTCAAAGTGGAAATTCCCCCTTATCCCCATCTCGTGTCTGACTAGCTACCTAGTTGGGCCCTTCAACAAGTTAGACATCATTCTAGTTTGGGAGTTTTAGTAGGAGTTCAAAGAACCGAAACCTGACCCCCGACCTATGTTGGAATAAATAAAGGTGGTAGGTAGGATGGAATATGAGATAAACACAATGTGACATGGCATCATAGGAAGAGGACACGTGGGACATGCTTTTAGCATTTTCAAATGACCAAGTGGGTAAAATATGGGTGACACATAGCACTGTGTAGCCATTGATGATGTCGGCATGCTACATATCTTATGTAAGTTGAAGATATGAATGGGCCTCAAATTTCATGCCACGGTGCCAATTTGCAAAATTTTCCCATGTATTTGGTATTCACATAAATGAATGGAAAAATGACCCAAGTTGGACCTCCATGACTAGTGAGGGAGCAGTGAAAAATAAATATGCATAATAGGTGGAGCGGACTGACCCACAACCTACAACCTCTCAAACATATTTTAAAGGCACGCCTAGAGGTTTCTTTTGTGAAGTTTTTATGTGTTATGAGACCCTAGGACTTTGGGATTATTACAATAAACAAAAAAAATTGTGGGGAGTTCAAAAGGGTTATCGGGTTATATAGTGAAATGCATTATGTGCATATATAAAAGGTCTTAAGCCGCAAGGGCCTACCTTAAAGCAATGTGGGTGCATGCATAAATATTTGAATGAGTCGGCAATGAATCTATAAAAATGTTTTATATGTGCCAGTTATTCTAAAATGGCATTGCTTTATGGTCATGGTTAAAATGACATGAATGGATCAAAAAACCATTTTAGCACTATGCACTATATTTTGGTGATTACACTAAATAGAGAGTAGACCACAGACATTGCTAGAAATAATGACATTGATAGAGTTGCAGACATTAGATGTTGACAATAATGGTGAATTAAAGACACATGGACCACGATTAGCCGAATAATGGAGCTCTATCTATGGTATTAGTGAGCCATCCATGAGCACAAAGTTTGTACAATAGATCAAATATAGGAATGGTGAGTCATATTCACTAAACATGAATAATTTATAGCTGGTGCTCCTTGAATGTGTGGGTTAGACTAATATTTAATTATTAGCTTAGGAAAAAACTCTAAAGCCTATTATATGCATTAACCGAGCTGCAGTAACTGAGAACAAGATGGAACATCACAATGGAAAGCCATGTTGGAGTACATTATTGGAAAATTTGTGAATTATAGAAGGACTTGCATCGTTATAGGTGTTAGAAGGAACAAAATCATAGACTGTTTAAGTGAAATTGGGTAGGTATGGCAGTAGTTGAACTCTTTAGAGAGCTCTGAGTGAGCATGCAATACATAAAAAGGTTGATAATTCCTGTGGAATAGCTAGGGGTCCAAAGTGAGATGTTGAATGCATGAGAGTAGAGATTTTAATGTGTGTTGATGCAAAGTGAGGAAATAAGCATAAGATAGAGTGTTATTTGGGTTGAGTGAAGCAAAGGCTACTGAGGGGAAGAGAGAGTTATAACACCGGGGAAAAAGGGTCAATAATTGGTGATAAGCACAAAATAAAATTTTGAAAAGTGAGCACTAATTAATAGGACTAAGGATTTAATAATATACAGTTGAAATCAGTCCAAGTGGGTGTCATTACAGAGAGAAAATATTTCTCTATTGAGTGTAGGTTAGAGCCTACAAAACAAGGAGTTGGAACTTCTGTCTAGTGGTTTTCTGAGGAGTGTATGGAGGTTTGTTCCTCATACAAGTGGGTGATTGCATAAATCCATGAAGTTGGAAATTTATGGTAAGTTGATAATGTGTTTTTAATGAAGGGAGTTGGGGCTTCCTACTAATGGGGGTTAAAAAATAATTGAAGGGAATTTCTATGCTTCTTGTGAGTGGTGGATCACAAATAATTTGATGTAATATAGTAGAAGATCACATCTACATCATAAAAATTTTTAATGGTTTTCCCCCTTTTGGTTTCCATGTTAAAATCCCATCTGTCATATGTGTATGCTACACATGCTCTTGTGATGTGTTCATGTGTTCTATTATATTGTTGCACATGCTATGGTGATTATTTCTCACATGAATGAATAACAAGTTTGAATGAAAATTATAAATTGGCATGGAATTAAAATTAGTCTTAATACTAATTCAACCAAACCCGCCCACCCCTTGCCCTTAGCATTAAATAGTGTTTGAAACAACTGGATTTAGTTCCAAGTTCCTTTAGGAACAACTTAAACACTTAAATTTATATCAAAAGGAATCATGGTTAATCAAGTTTTCCTAACACCAAAAGGAGTAACATTCTTGAATGGAGAAAACTATATGCATTGGATGATTAGAATCAGAGCCCATTTAATTGACATTAATTTATTTTTTGGTTATTTATAGAATATGGAGAGAAAAATGAGTTCAATATAGAGGCAAACAAGATTATCATGGAAGGGGAATTAAATTCAGATGCTCAAAAAGTGAGACATTGTGAGACAAAAAAGGAAATGATTGAAAAAATGTAATGTTTATATGGAGGAGATAGCCATGAATCTCAAGAGGAGTTTGAATAAAATTTCTACTCAAGTAACAAACCAAATTCCAAATAAGTTGTTTCTAGAAGTGATAAATAGAAGAATAGAAGGAAGAGGAGGAAGAAGGTGTCCTAGAAAGAAATTGAAGAAGACAAATATTCTTCTTCCAATATGAAAGTTGTTTCTAATCACTCTCGATATCGTGACAAAGAATAAAAATACATGGAAAGCTTCTCAGAAGGTAAGCTATTGATTTGCGATAAATGCAAAGAAATAGGTCAATCATTATCTAGATTTTCATGTGAATAATTTGAAGAAAGAGATAGACATCCATCTAACAGTTGTGAAGATAGAGCTACATTTGTATCAATATCTATTGAAGGTACCTATAAGGAAGAGGAAAGAACAATCTAAGAAAAATAAGGAGAGAGATACTATGATTGTTTTGATGTACAAGATACTAATAACATCATTGGGATTGATGAAGAAGGGATGCTTCTCAGACTTGTGGATGATTCCCCTGACATAGATATCAATCTAGATCTTTGTGGTGGATTTTCTAGCACCTATGACAGAGAAGAGAAAGTTGTGAATACAAGGATATATTTTAGGAAGAATCTCACATATTCTCTAAAATAGATCAAGGAACTTGTAGAGGTAAACCAAAAACACAAGCAGAAGCTGCAAGAACATGAGTTTTAGAATGATGAGTTGAGAAAAATAGTCATTAGTTTCAATGTTCAACATGGTGATGTTAAGAGATTAAATTAAATAATGACCAATAATCTTAATGAGAAAGAATCCTACTGTGAGAGAAGTTACAAATGAAATTAGTCTCATTAAGACATTGTTAGGTCCCTATATTACTAGTGTAGTCCCTTATTATGTTAGTATAGACCACCTTATTGTTATTGTTGTACCCCTGTAGCCCCCATATTGTTATTATTGTGCCCTTACATTATTATTGTTAGGTCGGCTAGGATTACATTATGGCCCCACTAGGATTACATTGTGGACCCATGGACTCCTATATATAGAAAGGAGGTTTTTTCATTTGTATCGTCAAAGAATTGTTCATTTATGTAATGTATTGGAGGCTTCCCCCTCAAAGTGGATGATTTCTAAGGCGTTGATCTCTCTCTTCTTCTATTTATGGAGCTGGTTTCATAACATTTGGTATCATAGGTTTGGATTCTAGGGTTTCGCTGCTCCAAATAGGTCATCGTGGAATTTTATTTATAACTCTTTTTCTACGAAGGTTCAAAAGCTAAAATTTTTAGAGTACAAATCAGAAATCCTGAGGAACATCGTCGCAAAATTTCAGAGGTTGGTTCGCAATATTTTTAGAGATACGATCTGTGGATGTTAGGGCTTTTTGCAGGCTCCTCAATTTAACCTAAACAGGTCATCGTGTAATTTTCTCTATAACTTGTTTTCTACGAAGGGTCAGAATCTAATTTTTTTTGAGTGTGAAGCCAAAATCCTATGGAACATCTTCGAAAAATTTCAGTTCTTAGTTCGCAATATTTTCGGAGATATGGTCTGTGGAAGTTATGCCTTTTTCAGGCTCATGAATTTCATCTCAAAGAGGTCATCGTGGGAAAATCTTCATAACTCTCTCTCTGAGCATCGGATTGGAATTCTATAACAATTAGACGCAAGCAAACAGAATTTAGTTTCCTTTATATCAATTTCAGAGCCGAATGAGGAAGAAGGGACATGGGGAAAGTCATACAAGTTCACTCTACTGAACCAGTCCATAATTAGGTCATCGTAGGAGATTGGGAACAATGTTGTCTTCAAGAATCCAAATCAGGTCAGACCTGTGGAATTCGAAAGAGGATTCAGAGGGATAACTCAGGGCCAAATTTTAGATATTAAAGATCAGAAATCACAAAGATAATTCAGTTTCAATATCAAGCTCCTCAAAGCAAGAAAAAGGTGTGTACTTGTTTTTTAAAATTGCATAACATTTGTTTGAAAAAGCAGTTCGAAGTGATTCCAAGGGCATATTGAAGAATTTTTATAAGTAATGGGTTGTATAATGCCTCCAAAAATTAATTCCATACCCATTAAGCCCTCAAAAATCTATACTATGACACATGAAGAGGAAGAATTGCAGTATGAGATATCAAAATTACAGTACCAAGTGCAACAAATTTCGATCTTACAAAGAGCAACCGAAGATGACATAGATAGTTTAAAAGAAGAAATGGAGGCTAATTTGGATTGTTTTAAGGATAAAATAAAATCTATTATGGATGATAAATTATTTGAATATCACATCGAGCATCAATAACAAGTTCTCCAACTCTTAAAGGATAACGTAACTTTGGTGCAAAATCTAATGAAACAACAAAATTTTTTTGAAACAGTCACAGAAACAAGAACTTGAAAAGAATAATCAATTTCATATTATCTCAGCAAGTGGAAGAACTTTCCTGTAGAATATTACACATGGGAGGATGAGAATTTTATAAAGAAGCATCAAGAAATAATCAAGCGTTGAGGACAACAATTGTTTGAAGGAGAGGAGCATGTTAGGTCCCTATATTACTAGTGTAGTCCCTTATTATGTTAGTATAGACCCCCTTATTGTTATTGTTTTACCCCTATAGCCCCCATATTGTTATTATTGTGCCCTTACATCATTATTGTTAGGTTTGCTAGGATTACATTGTGGCCCCACTAGGAATACATTGTGGCCCCATGGACTCCTATATATAGAAAGGAGGTTTTGTCATTTGTATCATCCAATAATTTTTCATTTATGTAATGTATTGGAGGTTTCCCCGTCGAAGTGGATGATTTATAAGGTGTTGATCTCTCTCTTCTTCTATTTCTGGAGCTAGTTTTATGACAGACATAACCTAAAAAGGGAAAATAAAGAATTTTCTCAACAACATAAGCTTAAGGATAGAAAAACGTCCTTGGCTGAGATGTTTGTTAAGAAAATACACCCATTCATTAAGGCTAGTTTTGGATTCAATGAATATTCAATCCTCAAAGGAGAAAAAGTCAAATAAGTATGTAACCATGCAAAGTCAACTAAGAAGTCCAACATCAATAAAGGAAAAGGGATTGATGGATAGATGTAGTGGCTAGGAGAGAAACATCATCTAAATAACAAAACACAACAACCTATAAGAGGGATAATGAAAAAAGAATCATGTAATAATGAAAGTAAAGGAAAGGAGAATGCTATCCAGAAGAAGTAGCAAGACCAAATAATAGCACAAGGAAGCAATTCAAAATGGCCAAATATAGTGAATCAAGAATAAAAAAATGACCTTTACAATTTAGGGACAAACGTCTGACAGATAAGCTATATTCAAGTATCCAAATCTCTTTTATGGCTATTATTTTTCTTCTAACAATTATGGCTATAAAGCTATAAATTGTAGATGGTATGCAAGAAAGAAAAATATGCTGGAAAATATTGATCCAAGAATACAAAAGATGGAAAGGAGTGGGTATGATTACAACAAGAGAAGTTATAGTGGAAAGGCAGTAAGAAATCAAAAATCCCTTTCCCCATTCCTTAGCCATATTGATTACTACAACTCTGGAAATTTTGGACATAAGGAAACATGTTGCACATAAGAAAGATAAGAGATTCCTCTCAGAATATGCATGCAAAATATGTAGGTGAATAATTGAAAATAAAAGAGTAGATGAATATGAGTTTGTATTTAGTGATTTTGCTAAAGGATACATGTTGATATGAGAGTATATAAATAAGAAAAGGTATTAAATTTAAGTTAAGAAAAATAAGAGTAACCATTCCCTTGTTTCATCCAAGGACTCATCTAAAAGTGCCAGTAACAATAAGCATATCCTTCAGGCCAACAAAGAAACAAGAAACCAATTTAATTGTTATTGACAAAGAAAGAAAAAATGCATCAAGGATCTATGGGTGAAAAAAGGAGAAATTAAAGAGGATTTTCTTCTAGCTCTGTGCAATCAAGATAAGGCTCAAGGAAAGGTATATAAGAAATTGAAATATAGTGTACCTGTCAGGACCCAAATAATAAATATGTGGAAGAAAAAGGAGGATACTATACTTTTAGGGAGTATATATTCTATTTCTTTTCATTAAAATAAGATAATTCCTTCAAAAGAATCCAAAGAAGTTAGGTACAGTCTTCAAGAAGGAGTGGAGAGAGAGGTGCATATGAATTATTAGAGGTATGGTAGATTCCCTTTTCTCAGTAGAGATATGAATTTATTTATTTCTATTTAATAAATGATGGTGAAACAGAAGTTAAACCAACATGGTTCAAGGGGGAGCTCACAACAATATTGTACGTTGTGAGAAGAAGAGGAGTTGCAACATAATTATGGAGTGATAATGAATCCAATTATTTAAATTAGGACCATAGGTAGGTGTAGGAGATCAAAGACCATTGGATCTCGAGGAGCTGATTTATAAAGTAGCATTAGGAAATAATATTTATCTTGACGAAAAATGTTTTTTCAAGAAATTAAAGGTTTACAACTTGGGCGAAACAACCCTATACAATTAAGTTCTAAATTTAACTATGCCTAGAAATTTCTGGTCCTTGAACATGATTGGTACAAGCTTTGCATGTTCCTCGATTGTCAATTGGTATCACTATGTCAATTGGTAGTAGTTAGTGTAGGTGGTGTTACATTTTTTATCACTGGACACTTTTTTAAGAAGTTATAAGCATTTTCCTGGTGCAATGTCTAATTTGTGACAATCTCTTGGTATAATTGGTGCTGTTAAAGAAAAAATCCCTATTCTAGAGTAGCATGGTGTTAGGGGAAGAAGAGTTGATTGTTAGGATGCTCAATAGAAGTGATCACAACCTCTGAAGGAGAAACCGTAGTGAAGAGTAATCTTAAATGCATCATTAACTATGGTATTTTCAATCGCAACAATACCATTCACAATTTTAATTGGTATTAGTTTAATTTTAAATTCATACAAAATATGAATTGGCGAAGAGATTTTTCATCTATTAGCCATACGGATTCTAGAACTAGATTATCACTCAAAAGAGATGGTATATGTTCAGGGGGAGCATATCATATATATTCAGTTCCTATAGGAGCAACAACTACAAGAATACAAAAGGACATGTTTTTCTAATGCTTTGTTTTGTAGGTGTCTTTGCCCATGATGGTGTATATGAGTTTGGATGGTACACTTGAAGTGATCCATAAAGGAGATATCAACCGTTGAAGAGAATTCTACAAAGAAGAGAATTCATTAGTAGTGAAACCCCTAGACACTAATTGGATGGGGAAAGAGAAGGTAGTTTGTATTGCTTTGCCATTGATGTCAAAGGGGGGGAGAGAGTTATTCGTGGCTCATGCAAGGAAAAGAAATTTAAATGAAAAACATTCATTTCATGAAATTTTGTTTGTTGGATGTGGCATAAGGAAAGGCCATCAATGTGGAGAAGTAAGGTGTTTCCAACAATGCTAAAGGGGGAGATTGTTGGGGAGTTGTAATTGTTAGTATGGCAGGTGGCATCATGTGTGTTGGCATTGATATCAACAAAGTTAGAATTCCTGTCAAATGGGAAGCAATGGTAGATGTGTCATGTGTAAAGCTAAGGGGGACTTTTTTGTTTGCTGTAGTATTTTGTAAGAAAGCATGACAATTGAAAAATTTGTAATACCATAACTATGATCATTGGATGGCCCAATATTTGAGAGAATTTCTTCCTCGAAAGACCATCTCAGACGCATATGAAAATTACACAATTGGATAGAGATATGAAAAATATTTCCAATTATATGGTGAAGTGTATGAAATTCCTTAAAGATAAAGAGTTATGGTCAGTCAAAGTATGCCGATCAAAAGGTCAACATGCACAGTTCCATGGTCCAAATTTTTGCCTCTACCTTTTGTTTTCTGCAGAATTTATTTTATTATGGACTTAGGAATATTTTGGAGTAAGGTAGAGCCTTAATTTGTTTGGGCCTAGTTGGAAGTCAGAATATGTAGCATACGTTTAAATTGGATATTCCCTCTAATCCTTGACCTTTGTTGGACCAGCTACCTAGTCGGTCACTTGGACTAGTTCAAAGAACTAACTCTCAACCCTCGACCTATACGGGACCAGCTACAAGTGGCAGTCAATATGGCATATGATGTGAACACAATGTGATGTGGCTGATCATGAGAATAGGACATGTAGGGCATGTTTTCAAAAAAATTCAGGTGGTCAAGTGGGAAAAATCCATGTGAGACAAGGAACCATGTAGGCATTGATGAAATCATCATGGTGCATGCATGATGTAAGCTGAGGATGTGGAAAGACCTAAAATTTTGTGCTACTCATTCAGTTTGCTAATGTTTTCCCATGTATTTTGTCTTCAGGAAAATGAATAGAAAAATTACCCAGGTCGGGTACCTAGGACTAGTCGGTAAGCCAGGGTAAATGCAAGTGTATAACAAGTGGGTTGGACTAACCCGTGACCTTTGACCTCCTAACAAAAATTGAAAGAAACACCCAAAGGTTTATTTTTTGAAGGTTTTATGTGTAATGAGACCCTGGGCCTTCAGGATTATGACAATAAAAAAACGTTATGGGGTGTTCAAAAGGGTCTTCAAGATATATGGTGAAAAGTTTTATGTGTGTATACAAGAGGTATTAATCATTGAGGACCTAACTTAAAGCACTGTGGGTGCATGCATATATATTTGAATGAGTAAAAAAAAAATGGTATCAAAATATGTTATATTTGATAGTTTTTCTAAACATGGTAGTGCTGCATGGTCATGGTTAAAATGACATGAAATGATTTGAAACCATTTTATCAGTATGCACTATACTTTGGTGATTACATTAAATACAATGTGAACCATAGAAATTACTAGAAGTAATGGCGTTGACAAGTTTTAGATGGTAGTTGTTGAAAATATCGATGAATTAAAACCACAAGGACCATGATTATCATAAGAAAAGAGCTCTATCTATGATATGAATGAGGAATCCTAGAGCATAAATTTTTTACAAAATATCAACTACAGGCATGGTCATTCATATTGATTAACTAGGAAAAATTTATAGATGGTACTCCTTAAGTGTGTAGGCTAGACTGAGATTTAAATCTCATCTTTGGAAAGCACTTTAAATCCCATTCTTTACATTTAGTCGGCTGTAGTGATTGAGAACAAGTTGGAAAATCAAAATGGGAAGCCATGCTAGAGTACACACTTGGAAAATGTGTGGATGGAAAACAACCTGCATAGTTACTCGTGCTGCAGGACAACAAAATCATAAGTTACAGAAGTGTAATTAAGTTGGTATGGTAGCAGTTGAGTTATATAGAGAGCTCTGAGTGAGCATGTGTTGCAGAAAAATTCGAAGAGTGCTCATGGAATAATTGGTAGCCTAGAGCAATATGTTGAATGCATGAGGACTAAGAGATGAATTTGTTGAAATTGGAAAAAAAAGGGATTTTAATTTAATTTTACCTTAGTTAAATTAGAAGGAAATTGTAATTCCACATCACATGAGAGCTTGTATGATTTAAATGAGTCAGGAATACTTCGTTAGCTAATTCAATTCAAGTTGGGGTCAAAATAGATGCATGTAGAGTTCACTCTAAGCATTACAAGGCCAAGTTGCAGTTTATTTTGAGTTGTAATTATCTAACTTAATTATTTGAGTTAAAAATAGTTTAACTAGTTCTAACTGATGGATGAGATAGTGAGAGGTGCAGTGAATTAATTATGATTTAATTCACTTGTAGTGACTAATGATATAAATGATAATTCACAATAAATATTTGGTGCATGTCAGTTCTAAGAGTGACCCAGTTGATATTGGAGGTAAAGGGAAGTAGACTATTGGTTGTACTATTAGAAATTTTACAAGTCATGCATTAGTTAAGTAGGATGCCTTAGATGAATTTCACAATAAATTATTTGTAATTTACTAATTAATAGGGGATTAACTCCCACAGGAATGTGTAAGCAAGGATGAGCAATGCAGAGGCAAGTTTTTGGTTAACTATTGGACCAAACTTGCTCGGATCAGAGTGAGACAGTCAAAGATAGCGGAGAGAGCTCTCAAGATTGAGATAAGAATTAAATTGTTTCATATTATTGACTTAATAAAATATACATATAGCATGGCTTTTAGATGATTCTTCCCCAGACACATATTTGTGTTGTATGATTTAAATTATTTCTCTTTCTTGTTCATGTTATTGTGCGATCGTAATTGGTTTCTGCAATTTGTAGAATAGATTCAAGTACTTTGTTTTAGAATATTACGAGATTAGTTTAATCTATGTGGATTTTATACATGGTATCGAAGAAAGAATCACTATAGAGGAGAAGAAACAGAGTTTGGTTTGAACAGGTGAATCAAATTTGCAGATTTATTCTTAAGAACCAACATCATATCAGGATGTCTTTCTCTTGATTGAGACTCTAATATTCCCTTGAGGGTAATTCTAATTACATAGCTTGGAAGTACATGATGGAGGTAGTGCTAGAGGAAAAAAATTTGAAGGAATTCATAGACACTGATATTGCTAGGTCCATAACAGTATATGCTCAAAATAATGATGCATGGAAGAAGAATGTAGCAATGGCGAGAAGGATTCTGTTAGAAGGAGTTCGAGATCATATTTTCTCAAACCTCCATGGAAAGGAAACTCCATATGCTATGTGAAATCCCTTAAAATTTATGTTTTAGAATAATAGTGACCACAGGAATCTAAAGTTGAAGGAAAAGCTCAGAAATATCAAGATGGAGAAGGGTGAATGATACGAAAATACTTAAGGAAGTTCACTCATTGTGGAGATGAGCTTGGGATTTTGGTGTGATAGTTTCCTATGATTATTTGGTGATCCTAGCACTTCTACGCCTTCACAAGAGCTGGAAAAATTACCAGGATTCAGTGAATGGGAGGGAGAAGCTACCAGAGTGGGAGCGATTGTTGTTTGACTTGGTACAAGAGTAGATTCGACAAAACACTAGATATGGATCCTCATCAAATACTGATGATGAGGAGAATTGTGCCTTGGATGGAAAGGTGAAGAAAGGGAAATGGAAGGGGTCCCATTCCAAATTAGATTCTGGTCAGGCAGGAAAGAAGTGATATTTGTTAAAGATAAAATGTTTTCACTGTCATGAGCTTGGAGACTATGCTACAAATTGTTTACATAAGAATACCGACAAGAAGCCCTTAGGAGTGGCAAGTGAAGCACTTTCTTCATAGTTTGAGTTGGATTTCACCATCATCACATGCATGGTGTCATCGGTGATGGGTTCTGTGTGGAACATAGACAATGGAGCTTCATTCCATATAAACGACAACAAATAATTCTTTAGTAACTTGGAGGAGAAGGATCTCTAGATGCACATTGAGATAGGAGATGACGATAGGTATACCAATACCAACATAGGAAAAATTACCTTTAAGAGGGAGTCAGGTACTCCTCTCACATTAAAATATGGAATAATTTTTTTTATGTTACTATGTTGGAAGACCTTTTCTATGATGTGATATTTAGCAAAGGAAAGGAATTCCTTCATAACAAAGCCACAATATAGGTGAAGAATGTTGGGATTGAGTAAATAACCTCTATATATTTGATGTAGAAGACTATGATACTTTGAGTATGAAATAAAATAAAGTGGAGAGCCGAGACACCGATGAGTTGTGGCACAGAATATTGGGCCATCTACACCATGGCGCTTTGAAGATAATGCAACAGATTTCTACATGACTTCCCAAGGGTGCACTCAAGAAGCTAGATACATGCAATGGGTGTAAATTGGGGAAGTACACCAAAGCCACCTTTCATGATAAGGAAAGTGGAGCTAAGGATATCCTTGGGAGATTTCACTCAGATGTGTCAAGAATGTTCTCGACAATTTCCACTGCAAAACATAGGTTTTATGCGATTTTTGTAGATGATTTTCACACAAGTGTTGTATTTTCTTCATGGAGAAGACACATAAGATGTTCTCAAAGTTTTTCTAGTTCAAATAACATGTCAAGAAAGATGCAGGGAGGAAGGTGAAGGCTCTCAGAGGCGAAAATGGTGGATAATATGTCTCAAAATAATTCAATAACTTGTGCGCTTCAGAAGGAATTCGATGGGAATTGATATCACCTCATAACCTATAGAAGAATGAGGTTTCAGAAAGGAAGAAAAAAATATTGTGGGATCATCACGAGTGATGTTGCATGATCAAGGCCTATCATTTCATCTATGGGAAAAGGCATGCAACACAATAATATTTGTGCATAACAGAAGTACTCATCAGAGACTTGGTATGAGTACACCGGAGGAAGCTTTTTCAGGTAGGAGACGAGATGTGTCACATTTTAAAATTTTTTGTTCATTAGTTTATTTCTATGAGACCAAAGATGTCAAGAAGAAGTTAGAGCCAAAAATTGAGCTAGTGATATTTGTGGGGTACATTGATACACCTCACATATATCGGGTTTACTTTCAATCAAAAGGGATGACAGTGGTTAGAAGAGATGTGAAATTCGATGAAGAAAATGCCATGTAAATATTCCTTGAGAGGGAGCTTCAGTTCCATGTACTTGAGGAGATCATAGCTCTAAAATAAGAACTTCTAGATGTGGAGAAACCACAAGAAAAGGAGCAGAGAGTGGAAGCATCCAATCATGCAGATATATCTCAATATGGAATGAAGTGCACCAGAGAGGTTAATAGGCTGGTACTCGATGCTAGAGATAATTTTCGATCACCCACATCGCAGCGCATGAAGAGAAGGTACCTAAAGAGGTACACTGGATACATGGCTCTTGTGAGATAGAGGGTAGAGATAGAGCCATCCTTATTCAAGGATGGGGTGTATAAAACAATTTGTGTTGATGCCATGGTTGAGGAGTATGACTCCATTATCAGAAAAAATTCATGGGAATTTGTCCCAAGACCAGAGGGGAAGTCACTTGTAAGATCTAGGTGGATCTAAAAGGTGAAGCAGGCAACATATGGGAGAGTGGAGAAAAATGTTAGAAAATTGTATATTACAAAGCAATGGAGCACATAAATATATGCATAAATAAAAACATAGAAAAAATATAAAACAAGAGAGACACAAATATATGTCGTTCACCCAACTTGGGCTACATCCATGGAGAAACAACCAGTCCTTCCTTTATATTATACAGCAATATGAAGAGACACAAACTACAAAAAATCCATTGTAATATCCTCTACTCTCTCATGATAGCCCCCATTTATCTTCTCACTTAGAATATACTCATAACACACATCCACAATACAATTCCCTTATAAAATAGAGGGGTTTCCTTCTATGGATAAACAACCTAAATTAAACATAACTTCTAATGTCAGATAATCTGCCTAATGAACGAACCATATTGACTACGAAATTACAATATTTGATAAGACATATACCCCCTCCGCACCTCCCCATGTGGAGGGGTGTACAATATTCCTAGGGTATACATCCAACTGAAACAAAGACCTTTAAATCACGATGATAATCAAGCTTCACACCCAACAATCTCCCACTTGGAAATTGATTGTAGCAACGCCACCACTTCTTCATTTGTTGGAAAATGACCCCACTTTGGACCTTGTTGTTTCTCATATTCATCATCATAGTTCAAGACCAATTGAAACTTAGAAGAACCTCGGTTTCTCCCCGGTTACAGATTTGTTAACATATCTGCAGGATTCTTGCTAGTGTGTATCTTTTCTAGCTTCAACTATCCATCTGCCAACACTGACCATATGAAATGGCACTTGAGTTTTATGTGTTTAGTCTTGAATGAAATGTTGAGTTCTTTTCATGATGAATGGAACTCTAGCTTTAACTGTATAACCTTCCCATATCCTTCTTCTTACATAATTCATCCATAAATTTTTTTAACCAAATCATTTCTTTCCTAACCTCTATAGCATCAACATAATCTGCTTCCATTGTTGAAAGTGAAACAACACTTTGCATTTTTGAAACCCAACTCAATAGTTATTGTGCAAAAATTAAATACATACCCTGTAGTGCTCATCCTGTTACCTCTATCACCTTCCATATCTGCATCAACATATCCTTGTAGATCAATGTTTGAACCACCAAAACATAATTCTTGATTTTTGGTACCTCTAAAATACCTAGGAATCCATTTCACTACAATCCAATGTTCTTTTCCTAGATTCTTCATGTTCCTTCTTACAACTCTTAATGCATGTGCAATATCAAGCCTTGTGTAGACCATTGCATACATTAACCTTCTGAGTGCTGATGCAGTTGGAACTTTAGACATATAATCCATTTTATTCTTGGGTCTTGGGGCAGATCTTCTTACTAAGTTTGAAATGGTTTTCCAAAGGTGTACTAATTGGTTTTTCATTCTGCATATTAAATATTTCCAGAACCTTTTGTCTTTACTCATTCTAAGACAATGTTAATATGTGTTTTTTCCTATCTCTAGTGATTCTTGTACCAAGGATTTGTTTTGCAGCTCCCAAATCCTTCATTGAAAATGAATTTTCCAATTTTCCTTTGAGCACATTTATTTCCTTCATGTTAGACCTTGCAACAAGCAATTCATCTACATATAATAACAATATAATATAACTGCCATCATTTTTCCTTTTTAGATAAACACAATGATCATAGAGACATATACTATAACCTTGTTGAGACATAAACCTATGAAATTTTAGATACCACTCCCCCAAAGCCTATTTTAAGCCATACAAGATCTCCTTCAGCCCACACAATAATTTTTCTTTCCCTTTGACCTCATATCCTTTTGTTTGTTGCATATATATCTCTTCCTCCAAATATCCATGGAGAAAAGTTGTCTTTACATTTAACTGTTCAAGATGCAAATATTTCGTTGCTACAAGACTTAAAATAGTTCTGATTGAAATGATTTTAACAATAGGAGAAAATATTTCATCAAAGTCAATACCTTTCTTTTGTGCAAACCCATTCATAGCTTTGTACCTCTATTTTCCTCCATCTTCTTCCTTCAAACTATAAACCCATTTATTTCGCAATGTTTTTTTACTTGTAGGAAACCTGACTATGTCCCAAGTATGGTTATGTACCAAGGAGTCCATATCTTCTTTCATGGATAGCTCTCACTTCTTCCTAGTTTCTACCTGCATTACTTCTTCATAACATTCTGGTTCACTAGAATTAGTCAACAATACATAATATAATGAAGGAGAGTATTTTTCACGGGGTATACTTATCCTGGTAGATACTTTGACAACACTTTCAAGTGTTTTAGGTCCATTTTTTGTTTGTTGTGGTTGTTTTTGTTGTTGTTCATGTTGATTATTATTATTGTAATGCACCTTTACTTTTTCTCTAATCCCTTCAAGAACCGTGTCTTCTTTGTTTTCTTTTTCATATTTCTTTTCTTACAACTGATCCTTATAAAAGACCGTTTCATTTAATATTGCATCTCTAATCCTAATGATTTTTTTATTTTCATAATCATATAATCGATAACCAAAATCATTAACACCATATCCAATAAAAGTAAATTTCTTTCATTTTTCCTCAAGATTTTTTCTATTTTCTTTATTAATATGGATAAAGGCCTGACAACCAAAAGGCTTTAAAAAAGAATAGTTTACCTTTTTACATGTCCATGCCTCCTCTTGAATACCACCATCCAAGGAACTTGAAGGCCATATGTTTATTAGTTAAACAACAATATCTACAGGATCTACCCAAAATTGTAAAGGAAATCCTGCAAGCAATCTCATGCACCTTACATGCTCAATGATTGTCCCGTTCATACTTTCTAACACACCATTTTCCTATGGCGTTCTTGGAACTGTATTTTCTCTGCGAATTTCATGCTCTGAACAGTACCTATCAAACTCTTTGCTGCAATATTCACCTCCATTTTATGATATGAGACACTTTAAATTCTTTCCCATCTCAATCTAAATCAAAGCTTTCCATTTCTTGAAAGTATCAAATACATCAGATTTATTCTGAATACAATAAATCCATTTTTTTCTAGTTGCATCATCAATAAAAGTAACATAATAACAAGAGCCATCGAGAGATGATACCTGAGCAAGTCCCCATACATATGTATGCACAAGCTCTAATTTTCACTCCTATTTTCTTTCCCAACTCTGAGAAATATGACTCTCTTCTATTTTCCATAAACATAATTCTCACAGAATTCCAAATCAATATTCTTGAAACTTCGAAAAAAAATTTGAGTGAAGAATATTCATCCCCTTCTCACTCATGTTTCTGAACCTCTGATGCCATAATGTTGCATCTTCTCTTGTGTATTTTAAATAATTAACATAATTATAAATACCATTGCATAAATACAATGTACCAACCTTTTCTCCTTTTTCTATTACCAAGGATCCTTTAGTGACCTTCCAGGTTTTATCTATAAAAGTTGTCACACAACCTACACCGCCTAACTTCCCTGTGGAAATTAGATTTTTCTTCAGTTATGGAACATGCCTTACCTCCTTTAATAACCATTGGTTTCCATTCTTCTATTTTACAAGAACTTTACCCATTCCAACAATTTTGTAAGGTCTATCATCACCCATACAAACCTATCCAAAATATCCTTGAACATAATCATGAAAATGCTTCTTATAATGTGTAGCATGGAATGAGGCCCATGAGTCTACCACCCAAGCATCAATAAAATTTTATAAAGAAACAATAAAAGAATCTTGCAACACATTACTTGTCACATTAGCTTCATGATTGTTTTCTTGTTGTGTGTTTCCTTCTTTTCCCTTCCGAGACTTACAATATTTATTTAGGTGTTCTTCCTTCCCAAATTTCTAGCACATTATCCCTGATATGGACTTGGATTTTCCTTTCCTTGATTTACTATGATATCCTGTGATATTTCCTCTTGAAAGTTTTCTTCCCCTAGTCTCTGCACTCAAATAATTACCCGATGTCTCACCGGAGATTTTCCATTTCATTTTCTCGCTAAGGATAACACCGACATCATCATCGAACTTTAAACTACTAGATCTAGAGACACAGTTACTAATAGCCATAACTAAACCATTCCAACTTTTTGGAAATGCGCGTAGAAATAATAGATCCCTAATTTCACCATCAAATTTTACCCCTACCAAACTTAACTGATTGGTAACTGTATTAAATTCATTTAAATGGTCAACAACAGATCCACCTTCTGACATATTCATATTAACTAATAATTTCATAATAAATACCTTATTTGAGGTAGAGGGTTTCTCATATATTCTGTCCAATCTCATTATTAAACCCTCTGCTTTCATTTCCTTTGAAATATTGAAGGCTACTGAAGCCACGAGGCACAACCAGATTGTTCCAAATGCCTTTCTATCAAGAATCTCCAATTTTGCGTTTTCCATACTCGTTTTCTTCTTTGTTTTTCTGCTCAATGGTAGGTACAAATATTTCTGATATAGATAATATTCCATCTGCATCTTTCACAGAGGATAGTCTTGGCTGTTAAATTTCTCGACCCTAAACCTTCCATCTTCTGCCATTGCACCCACTCGAACCAAGAACCCTACTTTCCTACGAGTTTATCAAAAAAATAGACCTTCGACTCTGATACCAGTTTTTATAAAATCATACATTATAGAGAAATGGAATACATAAAAATATCCAAAAATAAAAACACAGAAAATCTATAAAAGAAGAGAGACACATATATATGTGGTTCACCCAACTTGGGCTATGTCCATGAAGAAACATGCATTCCTTCCTTTATATTATACAACAATATGAAGAGACACAACCTACAATAGAGCCGCTGTAATATCCTCTACTCTCTCACACAGTCCCCCTTTCTCTTTCTCACTCAAAATATACTCACAACACATACCCGCAACACAATTCCCTCATACGATAGAGGGTTTTCATTCTAGGGAAAAAATCTTATATTAAACATAACTTCTACTATCAAGTCGTCCACCTAATGAATGGCCCAGAACCCCTGTTGGGGGACCGCTAATGCCTGAACCACCATGAGGGGGAAAAGTCCCCTCCGCACCCTCCCTTTTTGAGGGGTGTAAAACCTTCCTGGGGTATACATCCGTTTGATACAAAGACCTCTAAATAAAGATCATAATTAGGCTCCACACCCAACAAAAATAACACTATGTTTGTGGCCATAGGGTTCTCTCAGGTGGAGGGGATTGATTATGATGAGACATTTTCACCAGTGGAAAGGTAATAATCAATTAGATCCATCCTTTTACTTTCAGAACAGATGGGATGGAAGATACATTATATGGATGTTAATATAGCCTTCCTCAACAGAGTGATTAAGAAATAGGTGTACATTAAGCAGCCAAAATGTTTTGATACCTTTGACAGAGAGTCACATGTGTGCAGACTCAAGAGAGCATTCTATGGGCTGAAGCAAGCACCTCATGCTTGGTACACCAAGATTAAAAACTACTTCATCGGGTTAGATTTCACCAAGAGTGAAGCGTATGCGAACATGTACTATATTGTGGTAGAAGGTAAATTTTTTATCATTGTACTTAAATATGTCGATGATTTAATACTGACATGTGATGAGAAACTCAACAAGTGTTGCAAAGAGGATATTGTAAGATAATTCGAGATGAAGGACATGGGGCTCTTGCACTATTTATTGGGATTGGAAATTTGGCAAAGAGATGGGGAGATATTTGTATCTCATGGCAGGTATGCTAACGCGATTATGAGGAAGTTCCACATGGAGTTCATCAAACCCATGGAGACTCCTCTAGTAGCAAACTGGAGGAAGGAGGATGCTACTTCAGGTGAAGTAGTAGATGCTACCATCTACAGGAATCTTGTGAAATCACTTATGTATTTTTGAAAACATGACCAGATATATGTTATGCTATTAACCAACTTATTCTAGCTATGGTTAAGCCTACCAAGATCTTTTGGAAGGAAGGTAAGCATGTGTTGAGATACCTTAGAGGCACTACATAGTTTGGGAAATGATACAAATATAAAGAGGGAGTGAAGCTTCAAGGCATCACAAGAGCATATTGGGAAGGGAGCCCATCCATTAGGAAGAGCACATTAGGGGGAATATTGAACATTGGATCACCAGTAGTTTCCTGGTACAATGTGGAATAGAGATCATTTTCACTTAATTCAGCAAAGGAATAATACATGACGACTAGTCAAGCAGCATGTGAGGCCATCTGCATGACTAAGATACTTTTTGATTTGTTTTATCGACAGATGGATCTGACGGTGATTTATTTTGATAAACAGAGTTGCATAAAACTCTTGATTAATCCATTTTTTCATGACAGGTCCAAGCATATTGATATCTGATATTACCATCTCATAGATTGTGTGCAGAGGTGGATTATGTCATTAGAGTACATTACCATGGAGGAGAAGGATGTAGACATATTGGTGAAGGAACTATAGAAAGGAAAATTAAAATTCCACAGAGGTAGGATTGGGGTAGCAGAAAATCCCTTTCTTGTTGAGAGGGAGTGTTCAAATTGGAAACAAGAGCGGACTCTAATTTAATTTTCCCTTAATTAAATTTGAAGGAAATTGTAATTCTACATCACATGATAGCTTGTACAAGTTAACTGAGTCAAGAATTCTTAGTTAACTCATTGAATTTGAGCTGGGAGTCAAACTTGAGGCATGTAGAGTTCACTCTAAGTTTTATAGGGTCTAGTTGCAGTTTATTTTGAGTCCTAATTATTTAACTTAATTATTTGAGTTAAAATGAGTTTAATTGGTTCTAACTAAAGGATGAGCTTGTGAAAGGTCCAATGAATTAAATTTTATTTAACTCATATGTAGTGATCAATCAGATAATTGATAATTCTCTATAAATACATTTTTCATGTCAGTTCCGAGAGTGACTGAGTTGAGATTGGATTTAAAGGGAAGCAGACTATTAGTTGTACTATTATAAAATTTTATAGGTCATGCATGAGGTTACCAAGACGCCTTAGATTAATTACGGAAATTGTTAGAGTCTTGTAATTTACAGTATCACAAGGTGACTGGATATTTCTTCCTTGCAGATTCTTATATATATATATATATATATATATATATTCAATACATTTCCAAAGAATAGAAAAATAAAAAAAAATAAGAAGAAAAAGAGGCTGTAAAAAAGGAAAAGAAAAGCCCACAAAATATGAGTAGTTCTGCAAATCAAAATGCCATTACTATTTAGAAAAGTTTTTTCAATCATACAATTTAAGTATGATTGTACAATTTTGAATTTTTGCTGATAGGTTAGAAAATGAAGATTTGAAAAACAATTTAATCTTGGCTTATCATTAGATAGGTATAAAATAACATTGGTTCAATAGCTTCATCTGAAACAATAGGAGAAATAAGGGATAGGTGGTAGACCAGAACTTTAAAAAGAAAAATGTTTCATTGTCTGTAAGTCTTAATGCACCCTAAAAAGAAGAAAAAAAGTTAGATTTGTAGTTTGGGTAGGTAGATACATTAAAAAGGAAGAATGAAAGAAAAATGAAAAGATTATTTTACAAGGTACAACATAAAAATTCCATTTTTCCTATGGTGGAAGAATAAATAATAAAGACCAAAAGCAGAGGGTGCTTGCACTCAAAAGATTGGAAAAAATGGTTATGTTTTGAATTTTAGGGACTTGAATATATTTCAAAATCATTTGGCCATATTTTATGTTTCCATTTTACCCTAAGCCTTAAAATATTACTATCCGCTTCATCCCACCCTTTTCATTTTAACCTAAAGTTCTATACTACCCCCCAAACATTCATGATCCCGACCCCACCATCCCATCAACATCAAATCATACATCCCATATACACTAACTGTCCTGCAAATCCCCACTATCTCTGCTCCCCGATACATATCTGATGGCCCAAATTACCTTTCGACCCCCCCTCATCATCTAAACTTTAACAATGGGGTAGGGGGTCCCTGTCGCACCAACCCTCCCCTACCGATATCGTTTACCACCATGACCCCCCTATGAAAGTGGTTTCTGCTATCGAATTAACCATGGAACCCACCAACCATTGGACTAGTTGTTGCCATTTTCCTCTATGCCACATCCCTTCCTACCTATTCCTTACACCCACTCACCTCCACTCTTTCCTATCCACATCACCCAATCACATCGCCTCCTGCCAACATCCCGTTGTGCGATAAATGGCCAGACCGTTATCCAATGTGCCCATGCCTAATAAAACGGTCCACCAATAAAAAATTAAAGCCCAAATTCATGGCTGATGAAGAGTTCACTGTGCTCATTTTTTTGAATATTTTAGGTATCTCCAATATTCAATCAAAACTCAAGATGGAGAAGATATTTTCCATGGCTAAAGACTCAAGGATAAAGTATTTAGAAGATTTAATAGTGAAGCCTGGGTATGAAATTTACAATGACAAGAAAGAAAATGAAAATGTACTGCTGAAATGAAAAGGTGCTGCTAATCTAATAAATCAAAACAGTAAACTAGTGAGCATGAAAACCAAAGTATTCTTGCTGCCAACTAAACACAAAAGAAACTATGCTTAAGGAAATTCAAAATTGCAACAAAATAAATCTAAATCAGATTACATCAATTTATCTTCTGACCCTTCATCATTAGTCCAGCTATGATTTTCGGAAGTAATCATAAACAACTTGAGTAACCGATATTTAATTTGCAGAAAGTAAACTAACACTAAACCATACACTCATGATTCAATCCCTCACCATCAGTCCAGCTGTGGCTTTCGGAGGTAACTGAAGATGTCATGCATGATTTAATATATCTAAATTTGCAGAAAAGAAACTAATACTAAACTACACATTTCATAATGCAGTCCCTCACCATCAGTCCAGCTGTGGCTTTCGGAGGCAACTGAAGATGCTATGAGCAGATTAGTATATCTAAATTTGCAGAAAAGAAACTAATACTAAACTACACATTTCATAATGCAATCCCTCACCATCAGTCCAGCTGTGGCTTTTGGAGGCAACTGAAGATGCTATGAGCAGATTAGTATATCTAAATTTTAACTACTGAAGCAAATAAACAAAACTGAAATGAACAAAGCAATACCGAAATTAAACAAAAGCTATGAAAAGCAAATTAGCAGCAGAACAATGTTAGTTCCATGTCATTAGTCAAAAAGCTATGAAAATGCCCGGGCTGCCTATCTAAAACCTGAAACATAAACACTGATCAGTGATTAACAATCATAAAGCATGACAGACAGAAATGAAATGGAAATTATGGAAGTGTATAAACAGAAATGAAACAACTGCAAAGTATGAACATATGAATGGATTATGATACAATGATTTCTAAAGAAACGAAATGAGAAATATACACTAATACACAAAACCTTAGCTGAGCAGGGGCCCTCTACACAGCCTTGGCAACGGTCCTCAAATACAAATTAAGTTGAAAAACAGAGTCTTCTCATATTAAAAAGTAGTCATTACAGAATGGTAATGTTACGGCACAAGTGCAGCGTAATCACTACAGAGCAGACTAATCAAAAGATAACAGAGACTACATTCACTAAAAT
>CM076574.1:1061947896-1062003207 GCA_034641835.2 Pinus albicaulis | reverse complement strand
GTCCAGCTCCGGCGTTCGGCTGTTGTAAAAACAACCGATACTCCTCCGGAGAGATATTCTCCGGTATAGCAGTAGCTAGGTAAATGTCCTCCGGAGTTGGCCCAGCCCTGGTAGCAGATGCTGAGACAACAGCAGAAGAGGCAGCCACACAAACAGTGGGCCGAACGGGAACAGAAGTGACGGGCGTCGAAGGGGACACCCCGGGTGTAGTGGCGGTGGCCCTCGAAACGGAGATGATATTCCCATAGAGAGATGGCCGGGCAGCTCCGTCGACCCCGAGAGATGCGGCTCCACGTGGGGGAAAAGAAGGGACCGGTCGGCAGTGTGGTAGCCGGCTTCCGAACTGGGTCTCGCTCCGACAATCTACGAGGGATGCGGTGGTGGTCATCGGTCCCGGGAATTTCCTCACGGAAGTACTCATGGTCCCCGATCCACCCACATGCAAGTCCACGCGAGAAGACGGGCGAGGGACTGGGAGGAAAAACAGCAGCAATAAACGGTGAACCCGATGTAAGAGAAAGGAAATCAGCTCCTAATCTCAATTCAGACAGAGGGTCCGAAAAGGGCCAGTGGAAGTCAACTGGCTCTCCAAAGGGTTGCCCGGCGAGGACCGGTCCCCCGTCAGGGAACTCGGAAACAACAGGCTGCTGTGGTTCAACAGAAGGCTCAGAAGCCTCTGAAGAATCGTCCGTGTAAGGACTACCAGTAGACGAAACTGAGGGTTCCGCCACCGTGACAAAAGACCAGAAGAAAAGAACACACACACACACGGGCTGAAAAAAAATTAAGACACACGATCAAACAGTCACAAGCAATATCTAAACGGGTGTGTTATCGTGGGAGATTGATTTTACCACATTGGAAAATAAACAAATTCTACCGTTTCATGTTTTAAGAGTCGAGAAACGATAAAAAGATGACTCTATCAATTTCAGAGTTGATACAAGCGTGAAAGGACAAGCGCTTGACGGTCTTTTCAAGTTTAGGGAGTCAGAAAAGACCAAATGACTGCTCAGGAAAAACTAGGCACAAAGGGTGGACCAGATATCCGTGAACTGCAATATACACCTTGGTTTCAAGAATGAAACAGAAATCGACCAAGGACTTTCCGTACGTGCAGGTAGTCTCCCCGAATGCTGTGTTCGGTGTATCACGGGTAAAAGGCGGCAGACTCGGCTTCCTGTGGATAAAGGATTGCAAACCTATAGGGGTCTCCCTTCATATACTCGACGGTACGGGGAGCGCAAGTCCGTACTAGTGCTGTCTAAAGCCAATAGGCGAACGACAGCTGCTAGGTTTAACGACGCCGGAACACGTCTCTAGCCTAGACCTTCTAAATATGTTGCGTTAAGTTCCAATGTTGCCTTAGGTTAATTGAATGAATTTTATAGTTGATCTTCAATTAAGTTTCAATTTCCAGGCCCTATCGTATGTAGTGTCTCCTAAATGCAAGCTATATGCCACGATGCAACATTTCGTTCGATGAAAACTAGTTAAATGAGAGTTGAGAGCTTTTATACAAACGAAATGAACGGAATACAAACAAGAATGTCTCTAATGCAACTAATGCAATTGCACACTTTTCATTCAAATACTAATCACTAGTAATACGAAAAAGATGACAATTTGCACTAATTAAAAAACAAAAGAGATTATATATTTTTTTTTTTGATTTTCAATGTTTAATGGCTAATGTGCACTGAAAACAAAAGGAACAATTGGAGAAATGATAACTAAGAGAGCGAAGCAAACAACATTCACTCAACAAAGCAAGCAACCAAATCTCTAAATCGACCCAAAGTCTCTCAAATCAAAGAAAGACTCGAAAACACCCAATGGACCATGTGATCTGGGTCCAAAGCAAGGGCAAACGAATTCTGAATGAAAGAATGAACAATCACTCAAAAGACGCAACAAAACAATCAAAGACTGCTAAGAGGGCGTGGAGAATCAATCAACAAGTCGACGGGACAATCAATACACCAAAACTCCCAAGGAGGGCTCGATTCACTATGCCACTAGATGCCCTAGGGCTCAAATCGTGAAACCGATAGATAGAGGCAAACAACCAAAGGATAGCGGTGAATTCCAGTCAAACCAGACTCCAATACACTCAAACAATCAGGAAATCAAGAAGAAAAGTACTGGTCAAGCTCAGAAACCCAAAAATTGAAGAAATTCAAAAAAGTCACAGGGGTGGCGCGACTGTGGCCTTGAAACTAGCGCCAGAGGCCGAGTGGCGCGAGACAGACAAATGCAACACGCGCGAAGTGGCGCGACTGTCAGGTAAAAACCCGCGCCAGTCGAGTTCTTCAATGAAAATTAAAAAACAAGCTAATCTGAAAAGAGACCAACACAAGCTAGCGGCAAACCCAGAACAAATAATGAAAAATCAACCCGGAGAAGGTTCATCAAACGAGAGAAAGCAATCAAAGCGAACCCGGTCATAAACGGGACAAAACAGACAATCCCCGGTGGAGTCGCCAATTTTTTGAGGAGGTAAATCCCCTCTGCGGACAGAGGCGATCCCTACTAGCCCAGCAGGGGTCTAGCAACAAACAAACAATGCTATGACGCAAGCTCCTAGTTACGAAATAAAAGACTTGGGATAAGAGCCTACCTGGATTCCAACGCTAGATCTGAAGAAGAAGATGCCCCCGTCCTTCAGCCCTGGCAGATCACAATTCTTCCACGATCTCCGTGGACGAACACCTGCACACAGAAGAGACGAACAGATACATGCATAGGAACCAGCATACGTAACTAAATATCGGTCGGAAAAGATATTACTCGCATTAACATGATTGCAAAAGGAGTGGAACCATAATCATAGTCATCTATTAAAGTGATAAACGAATAGAAGTTACAACCGAGTTCTGACGTCGCAGCCTCCTTCGTACGGGTCTCGGGTTGTCCACGTCTCGCAAAGCTCGCCAAGGAAAGGGAAACCTCTCCAGAGTCTCGTAACAATGATCTCCTTGCTTAATGGGCCTTAAGGGAAAGAAGGAATTCTTTACAGCACAAAGGCACTTGGGAATAGGGAGATGCAAAGCTTCAGCACTTCAAGACTAGCTTGCCATGGATCTGAGCAAGCTTTTATAGATGGGGAAGGAGGGAGTTGGGATCCCTATTATTATGGGATTGGCCCTATCAACAAGGAAGGTTCCATAGAAGGTGGCAAACTACTTCCCTTCCATAGAACTCCCGCAGCCAAACCTCCCAACTCAAGATAGGCAATGGTTGTGAGTTTGTTTGAACTCAACTTCCGCCATCCATATTTAAAAAACAGTCCCCAAAATGGGTGGCGCGATTGCTGCTCTATGACAGAGCGCCAAGTGGCGCGACCTCTTTACAGGATTTCCCTGATTGGCGCGAGCACTGAACTGAGCTGTTTTTCATGAGTTTTGCAAGGAGATGTCTCAAGGGGAAATGAAGCTCATACTCAGAGGGATGCAATGATGATGTTTTCAATGCATGACAGTGTTCACAGGTCACATTATGGGTCCTCCATTGTGCGGGACGGGGAATGGTAGGGACGGTGACAAATTACTGTGTAACAGTTGTTGATACCAACATTTTCATATTTGCAAAAGAAAAATCACACTTGTTAGTCCACTCAAATTCCACATATCTTGTCAATACATAAAATTGTGCTGCTATTTTTGAAATTTTTTCTATAAAACGGAAATAATAACTAGAATATCCAAGGAAACTATGCACCTCAGTTGGTGTATGAGGAGTTGAAAGCGTAAGAATTACCTCAATCTTTGTTTGGTTTAACTAAATGACTCCAGCATAAATGTAATGCCCCAAAAATATGCCCTTTGTCATCTTCGTATGGTGTTTTTCATTACTAAGGCATAATATGGTAGTTATCCACCATTCAAGAACTTTTTCTAAATTCTGCAAAGCTTGGTGAAACTCACTACTATAAGGAGTGAATTAATCCATGTATAATTCAAGCCCTTCACTGATTAAGTCGTAAAAAATACTCAACACGAACCTTTGAAAAGTGGTTGGTGCATTGGACAACTCCAATGGTAAACCCATGTATGCAAATGTTCCCCATGTATAGGTGAACGTGATTTTTTCCTAATCTTCGGGAGAAATATGAATTTGATTATATCCATTAAAACCATCTAGGAAAGATAAAAAATTCTTTCCTATAAGAGTATGAAGTACCTGATCTACAAATGGCAGAGGAAAGTGATATTTTTGTGTAGCTTTATTCAATTATCTAGAATCCACACAAAACCTCCATTTTCCATTTTTCTTAGGAACTACAACTAGTGGTGAAACCCATTAGTTGTCAGAAATCGGATATATAAAATTTACATCAAAGACTTTCTGAAATTCTTGTTTTACTATATCCGTAAGGTGTGGATTCAATATTTTTTATGTTGGTGAATGGCACGAGCATATTTTTCTATATAAATGTGATGTGTACACAGTCGGGGGTCAATGCCTCTCATATCAGAATATTCCCAAGAAAAATCTTGCTTATAGTTCTTTATGATTTGGATTAATTCGTTACGTTGCAGGTCATCCAAATTATCATTAATGTTTAAAGTCTTACCATGATCAATTTCGATGGGAACAATATTACGAACTGCAGTTGTTGGTATACGTTCATTGTTTAGAACCTCTAGTGGGTCTCCTTAGGCCTCATTTTCAAGCATAGCTTTTAACATCTGACATGTTGGATTCCCAATAACAGAAGGTTGGTTAATAAAACCATTAATTACATAATTCTCACTTTATCTTTTAAAAATAAAAGCTTCATCCAAAACAAGATGAGAACGCAAATTTCCTTCTTGATGTTTGTGGAGAATTGATTGATAATTGTCACCTAATAGGTTGGGCCTTGCAGGTAGGTATAAAACAAGATTTTTAACGGCAGTCCCTTTTTCAATCATCATATTTCCTGTCTGAAATTTGATATATGCATCTATGGTTGCTATCCATGGTCTGCCTAATATTAAAGGGTGCTCATCCAACCTATTTATAGAATTGAGAGCCAGAAAGTCTACTGGGTATTCCTAGGAATCTACTGAAACAGTAATATCATCCAAAGTGCCCTTTATTTTTACTATCATTCTGTCAGCTAATTCCAGCATAATGGAGGTTGGTTTAAATGTTTTGATTCCAAGGATTCCAAAATTTTCTACAATCAAAATATTTATTGTGGCTCCTAATTCCACTAGGGTTTTTTGGAAGCTATGACCCTGAATTTGAACAGTAACTACTTAATTTCCAGGGTCATCATATTTAATAGGTATCTGTTTCCCCCAAATGAGATCTGAAAGTGTCCTAATAACATGGAATATAGGAGAGTCTTTTGGTTTCCTCCTAGTATTTTTAATACAGAGTTCTTTAATGGTTTTAGCATAAATCGGGACATCCTAAATAGTGTAGAGAAGAGGAATTTTAATACAGACTTTTTTTAGTTCCCCTATGAGATTAAATCAAAATAGATAGGTTTTTTTATCACAATAAGTCTCTCGTGGAATGGAGGAGTGACAATTGTAGTTTTGGTAGGCTCTTGTTGTTTGGTTGTCTTGTCAAATTTTTCTGTTTCAGTGACAAATACATAGGAAGAAGGGTGTTTCAGTATGGGATTCTCCTCAGCAGGATTTCCATCATTTTCCTACTCTCGTTTCTCTATACATTCTTCTGGAAAGATATTTTGTACAACCTTCATTCACAACTCATTACATTCAAAGGAGGTAGAGCCACGATCTGAGTTTTAAAAAATCTCAAAAGATTGGATAAGCCTATTATTCAGATCAGGATTTAGTTGATTAGGTAATTGAGAACGTAATGGTGGTGAAACATTTGGATGTAATTGAATTGTAGCTTGCAATGGTGGTTGTGATTGAGGTAGCGTACTTATTGCTTTATTAATTGGTCTTGTAGGATGTTGACAATTCTAAGGCCACATTGTTCACTGAGTAGATTAGCTTTCCCATTGTGAAGAATATTAATAATTTGATGGATTTTTCCATGAATATGTAGGATGATGCTGACTTGGCCATAAGGGTCCACAAAATGGCTAATTTATCTAGGGTGGTGCATAATATGGCTGAGATTTCCAGGTGGTATTAAAATATTGTTGATCCTACCATGTTGATCTGGAAATTTGTTGTTGAGCATATCATCCATAGTAAAACATAGAAGTATCATGCATCATACATAGAGGGTGGTTATGCCACTGTCGTCATTGTGCCATGAGATACATTGGTTTTGTGTCTTCCTCAGCTTCCTTGAATACATCATTTAATTTAGGGAGTGAGGTAAATTGTTTAGTTGAGTGATCTTTAGCGCAAATATAACATATTTCAATTGTGTCCAATGGAAATTCTTTTCAGTTGTGCTTCTTCTGACATTGAGGACAAAAAAAACTAGGGAATGCTCTATGTCATCCTCTTTCTGCTTCACCTATAATACATCCAACTTTTTATTCAATGTACTCAAAATATCTGTTTTAAAATTTTCTAAAAGACTACCAATTTCTTCCCCTATAACTCCTCTACTTGCAGTTTTTCTAGATTTGCTGAGAGGATCGTGAATTCCAGGTTTGGTTTGCGTACTCTCTTGTGAGTGCCCGATACATAATTTTATGATATTATCATATTCTTATTTAGAAATATCACCATGTCCCAAATTTAAATCAAGTTTTCTACCCATTCTTCTTTCATGCCCCTAATGGAATTATTTTTCAATACATCTTTGGGTAGGGTAGTGTATGGTGATATTTGCAAATTATATTGAAACCTTTCAACAGATTCTTCAATAGTTCAATCTTATTTTGACATAATTTTAAATATTTCCTCTCTTAAATCTCTAGACTAGAAATAATCTTGATACTTAGTGATAAAGGTTTCTTTCATTTGATCCCATGAGTTTATAGTTGATACAGGTGGCTCTAGACACCCTCAGAAGACCAAGAGGGTTGATGATAGGTCAAAATTCAAAGTTTTCAAAACACTCTCGAACCAATTTCAAGTCATAGATCTTAGTGAGAGCTTTCTGGTGGCGCAGATGGTACTCAAAACAGAGTATGTATGATCAACTTATGGCTCTTTAAAGTTTGATAAGATAGGGAAACATTGGGGCCCACAGTGTGCCACATGGCATCCCAATCAGCAAGTGGGACCCACAAGATAGCCCATCAAGTAATGACACTCAACACTCCATCATTGGATCTTGTCCTGCAAAAAGATAAAAAGGTAATATTTAAAAATAAATATATAAAATAACTCATTATATATATATGTATATATATATATATATATATATATGGTTATTAAATAAATTATAAAACAAAATATGTTTATTCATAATAAACATATAAAACAAACTTTATATAAAATATTCCATGTTCAAACAAACAAACATTTTTGTTGAAAATAATATGGGAGCATAATTTTATATATGGCATGATATTTCAAAAATATATGGGAGCATAATTTTATATATGGCATGATATTTCAAACATATATGGGAACATACTTTTATATAAGGCATGATATTTCAAACCTTTGAAATGGGTTATGGTTAAACGAATATGTTAATTTATGGTTGTTATAACAAATGCAACGAATACCAAAACCAACACAACATTCAAATCAAAACATATATACCATATTAAATACAACCAACCCTACAATCAATGTGTGGTAGCTCCACATCAAACACACATAAAACGCACCCCAACCTTAACCGCATGTCAATCCAAAAACTTATTTGCGCCCAACCAACGTGAAAATTTGGGGGACGCGGTATTTGATCCCCCAACCTCTCTGCCTCCAGACATCCTCCTTAACAACTATGCCATGGGTGGCGGCTTTGTGAAGTCTGCTAACCCGCCACCTTATAAACCCTCAATTGGAGTGCGTCCAAGCAAAACAGAGAATGGAGGCAGAACAGAACGGGATGGAGGACCCCAAGAACAGAATGTAGAATGGGGTTCTATACAGTGGAACCATGACACGGTTCCAGGAGGCAAAATGATGGCATGCATTTTGGGACAAAGAATATTCCTTTAATGCCCAAAGATTCCTTGGGAGGTAAAATTTCTCTTAGTCAAAATGCATTCAAGTTTACAGTCATTTTTCTCAAATTTTCGCAGGGAATGCAATAGTGAGGTCAAATTCACCTTTTGAGTGGAGGATTTGTAGATTCTCAGTAGAAGAGAATCTTGAAGAATCTTGAGGGAATCTTCCAAATTCCTCAGAGGCCGAAATTTTTCAGAGTCAGAATGAGGTCAACTTTATACTCATTCTTCTCAGAATTTCGCAAGGATCTCAATGGTGATACCAAATTCCTTTTTTGAGTTGCAAATTTTCCAATCAGCCATGGAGCAGCATATTGGAGGAATCTAGGGGGAATCCAAAAGACTCCCTATGGCCCAAATTTTGATAGTGCCAGAATTCACAAAAATGACAGTCGATCCTACACCTCTCAGCAACACGAATCCAGTGGTGCAGTCAGATTTTCCATATGAGCCATATATTTTTTGTCCATTTTCTAGATTGGGATAACGATGTTAGATTTTAGAGTGTGGACAGTTGATTTCATACCATCCAACGCCACGACTTCAATGGTGTATTCAAATCCAGCAGCCGAGAAACCTATTCTCTAGCCATCATCAAATTTGAGGTACATGAAGTGTTGTTGCCATGTACTTCACTAATTATTTTTGTGAGATGCTTTATGTCATGTCAATTACTGCTTGACGTATGATGCAGAATCCTGATGTGTATTTCATGTGATATGTATTCATCATGGATGGTCATTTATGTTTCGAGATCCCTTTGTTGCCTTGATGGTGGGATACTCTTTGTCACCATGTGTCAGGTTGTCATGCTGATAGGAGGTTTGTTTATGAGTGAGAATTTGTTATAGGGAACGTCTCATGGAGAGACTTTTCCACTCATGTCGAGGGCACATTTCCTTATATGACAAGCAAACAGTTTCCATGTACATCATCACATTTTCTAGCACCAAATTAAGCGGCCAACACCATCGAGACACCAAGCCCGGAGACGTAGTCCACACTGAACAAACTCCATTATTAAAACGTCTTGTGTTTTGTTGTGTGATTGTTGACATGTTTTCCTCTTAAGTATATCTGCATATGTGTTCATTAATGATTTGATAAAATGATATTCTAATACACCACAAAAGTAAAATATCATGGGTAAATCCAGTAGCTAACGAACCTGGATCAAGTGGTATCAGAGCAGTCTTCTTGCTGATGTAAATTGCAAGTGTGAACCATTGAACATGCAGCAATGGAGGATGTTAATGGCATGCACGAGGCCATGTTGAGGACGTATTAAAGGTTGGACATGTTGTGTGAATATTATAAGAAAAAAGAAACAGATAACGCTTAGTTGGAAACACTTCTACAAGAGGAGAAAGAGGAGAAGTAGCAAGTGCAGCTTCAGTTGCAAGCCGCAGAGGTAGCCTTGGAAGAACTAAAGTGAAATGACCAGAGCCTTCAAGTAAAGGATGTTGAATTAAGGAGGCTTCTACAAGAAGAGAAAGTTGAGAAGAAGAGATTTCAGATTCAATTGCAAGTCACAAAAGAGGTTTTAGAGGAATTGAAGTGCAACAAAGACTTGAAGAAGCCATCATCACCAGTTTCTAAATCAACATCTGAGGTAAATAATGTTGATTTTTCTTCAGTTTAACTTCACATGCTATCATTTATGTGGTAAATGTGGATATACACCTCACCCAGATGGGATACAAAGGAGAAGGACTTGGCATTAATGGCCAAGGCATGATTCAGCCATTGGAGTTTGTGCAGAGACCTCGATTATCAGGTTTGGGGTACACTCAAGGACAATGCTAGAAGGTTTCAAAAGCACCCAATGCATGGTTGAAACTATTGGGGAAGGAAATAGATGGGAAAACTTCACCATCATCCTATGACATCACACATGACAATGAAAGAGTTGAGGCAAGCTCTCGTCACCATGATCGCACCAAAAACCACCACGAAAGGTACAACAAGTCTCGATATTCTCAATTTCATTTAAATTATAAGCATGTTGATAATCATGGACAGAAGTCAGGGCATAGAAAAACTTGTCATTTTTTTGGTTTACATAACCATGTCATTTTTGAGTGCTGGAAGACAATGGCAGCACGAAAGAGTATGAAGCGTGAAAGGCCTTCTCCATCGCAGGAAAAGAAGAAGGTAAAGTAGGTCTGGAGGATGAAGATTCATTGCAGTCATTGCAACAGAAGTGGCCATCATAAAGCCACGTGTTGGAGGCTCCATCCAGAGGAGCGCCTTAAGGACAAAGCATCAGTGCAGTAACCAGTTGAAACAATTTTTTGACAAGCAAGTGCCCCACAGAGAGATGTCCCATTCACTTTGATAAGTGAGAGATGGTTTTTGTAGTTTGGAATTGTTTTTTTCCTTACTTTGTAAATCATATGTTGCACGTTAGATTGTAAAAGTGATGATGTGTTTTCCATCACTTGCTAAGCAACAATTTTGTTTTGGCCTTGTATTGATAGCTCAGGTATTGATTACATTTTTATGTAAACTTTACCACCGAGTATGTGTTATAAACTCATGGACAGTGTGGGGAATGCTTGGATCATATATTGGTTGCTTAGTTAAGCATGTAATTTGAAAAATATTGTACTACAGGTTTGCAGAGGATGCAGGTGTCGTCTCATCACTTATGGCTCCAAAGGACAAAGGAGAAGGAGAATGAAGGGTGGCCTTTTAGGACACTTGTGGTACAAACAATGTACAAAGTAGTTAAATATTATGATTCATACTTTTTTTGGAAAAAAAGCTCCTCAGTGAGGAGGATTGATCCAGGTGGCTCTAGACACCCTCGGTAGACCAAAAGGGTTGATGATAGGTTAAAATTCAAAGTTTTCAAAACACTCTCGAACCAATTTCAAGTCATAGATCTTAGTGAGAGCTTTCTGGTGGCGCAGATGGTACTCAAAACAGAGTATGTATGATCAACTTATGGCTCTTTAAATTTTGATAAGATAGGGAAACATTGGGGCCCACAGTGTGCCACATGGCATCCTAATCAGCAAGTGGGACCCACAAGATATCCCATCAAGTAATGACACTCAACAATCCATCATTGGCTCTTACCCTGCAGAAAATATGTAAAAAAAATAATTAAAAATAACCATATAAAATAACTCATTTTAAATATATATATGGTTATTAAATAAATTATAAAACAAAATATGTTTATTAATAATAAAGATATAAAACAAACTTTATATAAAATATTCCATGTTCAAACAAACAAACACTTTCATTGAAAATAATATGGGACCATACTTTTATATAAGGCATCATAATTCAAACCTTTGAAATGGGTTATGGTTAAACGAATATGTTAAGGTATGGTTATTATAAAAAATGCAATGAATAACGAAACCAACACAACATTCAAATCGAAACGTATATACCATATTAAATTACAACCAACCCTCCAATCAATCTGCGGCAACTCCACATCAAACACACATAAAATGCACCCCAACCTTAATCACATTTCAATCCAAAAAATTATTTTTGACGACGTGAAAATTTGGGGGAGGCAGGATTTGATCCCCTGACCTCTTTGCCTCTAGACATCCACCTTATCCACTAGGCCATGGGTGGCGGGTTTTTGAAGTTTGCCACTCTGCCACCTTATAAACCCTCAATTGCAATGCGTCTAGGCAGAACGAAGAACGGAGGCGGAACGGAATGGGACGAAGGAACCCGAGAGTGTAATGCAGAATGGGGTTCCGTACAGTGGAACCATGACACAATTCCAGGAGGCAGAATGATGGCATGAAATTCGAGTAGAGAATATTCCTTTGATGCACAAATATTCCTTGGCGGTCAAATTTCTCTTTGTCAAAATTCATTCAATTTTACAGTCATTTTTCTCAAATTTTTGCAAGGAATGAAATGGAGATATTAGATTCACATTTTGAGCAGTGGATTATCATATTTCCAGTAGAAGAGAATCTTCGAGAATTTTGAGGGAATCTTTTGTTGATCAGCGGTTGTCATTGATGTCAACCCAAGCAGCACTAGGGGCTAACCCAATATTTCATGGGAATTTTGACCTACCAAATTACTATATTCTGGGTCAAGAATGATTTTGATGGTTTCTACTTGTCGAGATGTCTCCGTTGATATATGGCACGCCACATAATTATTCACGGTTTGAGAGATATTCATGTTTGAAGTTTGTACCCCCAATTAGTGGGCTAAAACGCCATGGCGTTGTGGCATGGGTCATTGAAAATTCATAATTAATATTTTTTAAGCTCCTAAAATCCCTCCCATGTTCACTTGTTGAAGCCCTTCTCAACCTAAGCATTTATATAAATTGTAATCCTCATATCCTCCTTATGCAAGGGATTTCACCATCTGAAACAGGTCATCGTGGAATTTTCATTCTAAATTGTTTTCTACGAAGGTTCAGAAGCTAAAATTTTTATGAGGCGAAGACGAAATCCTGCGAAAGCTCTTGTAGAAATTTCCGATCAATGTGCATAATATTTTTGGAGATATGATCTGTGGAAATCAATGTTTGTGCAGGCTCCTAAAATTCATCTCAAAGAAGTGACCTTGGTAAAATCGTCATATATCTCTCTCTGAGTATCAAATTGGAGTTATGTAAAATGTGGTAGATAGTGCACAGACTTTGTTTTTCTCTCTATCAATTTCAAAGCTGAACGAAGAAAAAGTGACACGTGGCACGTCATACAAGTTCTCTCTATGGAAATAGTCCATAATTAGGTCATTGTGAGAGATTGGGAATAACTCTCTCTTGAAGAATCCAAATTGGGTCAGACTTGTGGCATTGGAAATATGACTCGGAGGAATAATATAGGACCAAAAATCAACTATTGGGGATCTGAAATAATAGAGATTAACCATATTCAATATTGAGCTCCTAGAAGACAAGAAAAATCTAGATCATGTGTTGTCAAGGGCTACAAAGGACCAAAATTTATAGGGCAGCAAAACAAAGAAAGGTGCAGTAGAGGGTAGCATAACAAGGGAAACAACCAAGGTGCATAACAGCAGCAAGAAGTTCATCACATGAAGTCTTCAAGTGGGCAGCACTTCATACAGTCACTGTAAAGGCATCATTGTACTAAGTCATTGTAAATACATTATTGTAAAAATTGTAATAGTGTCTATCTGCCAAGATTTGAAGAGGCAGTGTTGGGAGGTCTAGGATCATCATTAGGTGGTTGTGTCATAGTTGGGGTTATGGTCTAGTGTGTCTTCTTCTTCTACATCATTCTATATCATTTTAAATTGGGCCATTTTCCCTAGTACGGGACTCCATTCTTCTTTTATTCTTCTACAGGGTGGTAGGGTGGTGCTAGGGTGAGTTGGAGCTCATTGGGTGTTGGGGCATCCAGTCAGTTGACTAATAAATAATCTCGGTCATTGGAGCATCCATCCAGTGGGAGCTAGAGAAGAATGCTTTTCTATATTCTAGGAAGTTGGAGATTTATTTTCAATGGAGTTGAATATTAAAGAATTATTAGAAAAGAATTAGGTGGTTTTTGTCCCGGAGTGAGTTTCCACCTTAAAAACTGTGTGAATTTGTGCTTATTAAGTTTACTGCTATCATTGTACATACACTAATAATAATTGAAGATTAACTAATGCTCTAATTAAAAGGAATATTGGTTGACCCCCCCTCTCAGTATTTCCAACAATTGGTATCAGAGCTTGGTTCCTTCAATAGCAGTTTAACAATTGGAAGGAGGTCATGGAGCATACCAAGGATGGTGTACCTCTGTTCAATGAAAATAATTATTGCACACTGGAAAGGAAGAATGGAGGTATATTTCTTGGTGCAAGGTTACGAAGTATGGGACAATGTTCAAAATGGATTTACATTAACCGCAGATGAACAAGGTAAGAAGAATTGGTAAATGATGCAAAAGCAAAGAATATTATTATCAGTGGACTTATTGAATCTGCTTATCATAAGGTTTTGGGTTGTAAAACCACCAAAAATGTATGGGACAAGCTTGATAATATATATGTAGGTGACTCAAATGTCAAAGAAGCAAAGCTTCAAATCTATAGAGAAAAATTTGAGCAACTCATAATGAAAGAAGATTGCAACATTGCTGCATACTTCCAATACGTTGATGAAATAACCAATACTCTGGAAGGATTGGGAGAGCCAGTTGATGAGAAGACTATTATACGAAATATTCTTAGAACGTTACCAGGGAGATTCAACCCAAAGGTATCGATCTTAGAATACAGTGCAAATCTCGACAAACTTAGCAAAGAGGAAATACATGGATTTCTCATAGCATATGAAATGAGACTTGATGAAGAAGAGGGTACTTCGCATCTAGAAACAGCATTCGTTGCATCTAAGAAAACCAATAAGTACAAACAACCTTCAATTGAAATGACATGCACCTGCAAGTGTGAAGAAAAGGAAGATGATGGAGAAGGTTTTTCAGATGAAGAATATGCTTACTTTATGAGAAAACTAAAAATTGGTAAGGGAAAATTCAAAGGTAAACTTCCATTGATATGTTTCGGCTGTGGTGAGGTTGGGCATTTCACAGCAAAATGTCTGAACAAAAGTGATGGCAACTCAAAAGGAAAGAAAGGCTTTAATAAATTCAACAAGCAAGGAAAAAAGAAAGGATCCAAAAGGAACTTTCTCTCTAAAGAAGATAGCTCATCATCCGATGAAGACAATGACAGCAAAGAAGAAGCCAATGAGAAAGTATTGTTTATAGCCAAGCACAATAAACAAGAGGTATCAAACAACGAAGAAGAAGGGTTGACCACAGAAGAATTTTTTGAGGAGGCAATCAGGCTTATAAAAGAGCTCAAGGCTGAGAAGATCTGTTCCAATACTCTTGAAGAACAAGTTCAAGGTCTCAAAATTGAATTTGAAGAACACAAATGTATTGAATATGCACTTCAAAATAAGTTGGAAGAACTCAACCAAGAAAGGGAAGCATTAGAAGTCGAAGTAGTCCCACTACGTAAGGAAGTGAAGAAGGGAAAATTTATCCAAAACTATGCCAACAGCTCAAGGGCATTGGAATAACTCATCAAAAATCAACGATCTTACAATGACAGAGCTGGCCTCGGTTACAAAGAAGAAGAATCGGGACCTTCTACAACAAAATACAATAAACCTATGAGATCTGACATGCATGTAGAATTCATTGGACAAGATTCGCAAGCACGTCCTTGGAAGATGATACCTTGACAAATATTTCCATCCAGGTACCAACATATTTTTCATGGCTATTGTTATTCATGTGGAAAATTTGGTCATAAAGCTGTATAATGCCACACATACCCTAGGAACCAATACAATTCTAGGAGATCCTTCAAATATGAACCTCCCAGGGCTCAACGAAACATCAATAGATTTGAACATTTAAGAAATAATATGGAATGTTACAAATGTCAAAACTTTGGACACATAGCCAAAGACTGCAGACTTGAAAATCCTCAAGAAGAATCTTTGAAGCCACAGAATGAACGAACATGGAAGAAGAAGAAGACTGATAATATTGCTCTCACTCTCAAGGCTCAAAACAATAAAGATGTGTGGTATGTTGACAGCGGTTTCTCAACGCATATGACTAGATATGGAAGGAAATTTGTATCTCTTAAAGAGAAGAAGGATGGAACCATATCCTTTGGAAATGATGGATCTTCAAGTGTTATAGGATCAGGTATCGTCACTCTTGGAAGAAAAGATGTTATAGCCAAGAATGTTCTATTGGTTGAAAAAATGAATCACAATCTGCTCAGTGTTGGACAAATGTGTGATCAAGGACACACAATACTATTCAACTCCACAAAATGTGAAATCAGGAAAGGTAGGTATGGTAAAATTGTGGCTATAGCAAGTCGAGCTCCAAACGACATATATGTTCTGGATGAAGCAACTAAAGCATGTTTACTAGCTAAATAAGATGAAAGCTGGTTATGGCACAAACAAATGGGTCACATAAAATTTGACAATATTTTCAAGATAAGAAAAAATGAAGCAGTACGAGAAATGTGAAAAATATCAAAACCTTCCAACACACTATGTGAGGCCTGTTGGCACGGCAAGCAGACAAAAGTCCAATTTAAAACAAAAGAACTCTTTTCATCACATGAATTGGAATTGATACATACTGATCTATGTGGTCCTGTGAGAAAAAAAGCCTTAGATGGAGAATTATATTTCATGTTAATGATAGATGACTATACCTGGATGAGAGCCATCAGTTTCCTAAAGAAAAAATCTGAAGCATTTGAGTGCTTTAAGATCTACAAGGAGTTGGTCAAAAATGAAATTGATTTGAAAATAAAGTGTCTAAGATTAGATAATGGCAAATAATTCACTTCCAAATTGTTTCAGAAATACTGCGACGAAAATGGAATAAGAACACAATTTTCAACAGCACGAACACCTCAGCAAAATGGAGTTTCTGAAAGAAAGAATGGAATTGTACACGAAATGGGTAGAACAATGTTGAAGGACTCAAAATTGGATGAAATATTCTGGGTTCAAGCAATCGATATGGCAGTCTTCATTATCAACTGAAGTCTTCTCTAAAATAATTTCAACAAGACCCAATATGAATTATGGAAAGGAAAACTAGCTAATGTAAAATATTTCAGAATCTTCGGAAGAAAATGTTATATCAAAAGAGAAGATCAAAATTTTGGTAACTTTGAATCACGTGTTGATGAAGGTATATTTTTTGGTTACTCACGCAAAATAAAGGCCTATAAATGTTATAATCTAAGACGAAAATAGATAGTGGAGAGCATAAATGTTACATTCGATGAACATGGTGTTCTAGCGAATAATGATAAGGATATAGAATCTTTGAAACTTGAGATAGAGGCTGAAAAAAACACAGATAAAATTCTAGAACAAGAAGCTCCTCCAAGGAGAACAAAATAATGGATTCAAAATAACCATCCATCAAATCAAATCATTGGTGAAATAAATGAAGGTCTACAGCTTCGTTCATCGCAACAAGCTCACATTGCTTTTCTAGCAACCTTTGAGCCTAGTAGTTTTGAGGAAGCCAGCCAGAATGAACATTGGGTAGCAGTTATGAATGAAGAATTGGATCAAATCAAGAAGAATAACACTTGGGAATTAGTTCCACGACCAAAAGATAAAAATGTCATTGGGACTAAATGGGTGTTCAGGAACAAATTGAATGAAGATGGACATGCTACTAGAAACAAAGCAAGACTGGTTTGCAAAGGCTATGCACAAGTGGAAGGAATTGATTTCGACGAAACATTTGCACCAGTTGCCAGAATGGAAGCCGTCCGAATTTTTCTCGCCTATGCATGTTCAAGAAAAATAAAATTCTACCAAATGGATGTTAAGTCAGCATTTCTGAAGGGAGAATTAGAAGAATAAGTTTACATCGAACAACCTGAAGGTTTTATACTATCAGAAAAATAAGACTATGTTTGTAGGTTAAAAAAGGCTCTATATGGTCTCAAGCAGGCTCCTAGAGCATGGTATGCTCGTCTTGATGGATATCTACGTCAACAATGGTTCAATCAAGGTAATTTTGATAGCAATATCTATGTACAAATATATAAAGATAATTTAGCAATCGTTGAGGTATATGTGGGTGATATAATATTTGGTAGCAATGATGATCAACTAAGTAATAAATTTTCTACAAAGATGAAAAGTGAGTTCGATGCAAAGTGAGTTCGAGATGTCTTTACTTGGTGAGCTGATATACTTCTTAGGGCTTCAAATATCTCAACAAGAGAAAGGAATATCTATATTTCAAGCCAAGTACATCAAGGAAATTCTCAATAAATTCAAAATGGAAGATTGCAAACCTGTCCTTACTCCGATGGTAATACGTTGCAAATTGAGCATAGATGACTCATCTAAGGATGTGGATCAGAGGTTGTACAAATATATGATTGGTAGTATTCTATATGTAGCAGCCTCCCAACCAGATGTTATGCAAGCAGTTCGACAAGTAGCAAGATTCCAAGCAGCACCAAAAGAATCGCATATTATTGTCGTTAAGGAATTCTTCGATATCTAAAGGGCACAAAAGAATATTGCTTGTGGTATCCAAAGGTTAACAATCCCATTATTCAAGCCTTTACAGATGCGGATTGGGCAGGAAGCATTGATGATCATAATAGTACTATTGGAGTAGCATTCAATCTAGGTGGTTTTCTCATATCATGTTTGAGCAAAAAGAAAACCTCAATCTCATTATCTACAGTAGAAGCAGAATACATTGCAGTGAAATCATGTTGTACTCAAGTCCTTTGGATGAAAAAAACTTTGCAAGATCGTCAAGTACAATTTATTGAGCCTATTCCCATATTCTATGACAACATTAGTGCTATCAACATCTCCAAGAATCCTGTCATGCATTCAAAAACAAAACACATTCCGATCAAATATCATTTTGTTAGAGAACAAGTCGTTGAAAATAATATGAAACTTGAGTATGTTGGTACAAAAGAACAAATTGCTAATATCTTCACTAAACCTTTACCTCATGAAGCATTTGAATATCTTCGCGAGAAGCTTGGGATTCTCCCAAGTTCTCATTAGATTATAGGTCCGCAGGACGATTTTGTGTCAGGGGGAGTGGAAGTGTGTACAGGTCCGTAGGATGGTTGTGTGTCAAGGGGAGTTACCCTTTTCCATTGATGTCAAAGGGGGAAAGAATTTTGTAGAAAGAGGTGTCATGATCGTAGGGGGAGTACTTGTGTTGCCATCAATGCCAAAGGGGGAGATTGTTGATTAACGGTTGTCATTGATGTGAACCCAAGCAGCACTAGGGGCTAACCCAATATTGCATGGGAATTTTGACCTACAAAATTAATATATTCTGGGTCAATAATTCTTTTTGGTTTCTACTTGTTGATATGTTTCTATTGATATATGGCATGCCACATAATTCTTCACGGTTTGAGAGATATTCATATTTGAAGTTTGTACCCCCAGTTAGTGGGCTAAAACCCCATGGAGCTGTTGCATGGGTCATTGAAAATTCATAATTAATATTTTTTAAGCTCCTAAAATCCCTCCCACGTTCACTTGTTGAAGCTCCTCTCAACCTAAGCATTTATATAAATTATGATCCTCATATCCTCCTTATGCAAGGGATTTCGCCATCTAAAACAGGTCATTGTAGAATTTTTTCTCTAAATTTTTTTCTATGAAGGTTCAGAAGCTGAAATGTATATGAAGTGAAGCTAAAATATTGAGGAAGCTCCTGTAGAAATTTCATATTAAGATGCACATTATTTTTGTAGATATGATCTGTGGAAGTCAGTGTTTGTGCAGGCTCCTGAAATTCATCTCAAAGAAGTGACCTTGGTAAAATCATCATATCTCTCTCTCTGAGTATTGGATTATAATTTTGTAAAAAGTGGCAGATAGTTCACAAACTGTAGTTTTCTCTCTATAAATTTCAGAGCCGAATGAAGAAAAAGTGACACGTGCCATGTCGTACAAGTTCGCTCTACGAAAACATTCCATAATTAGGTCATTGTGAGAGATTGGGCATAACTCTCTCTTGAAGAATCCAAATTGGGTCAGACCTATGGAATTGGAAATATGACTTAGAGGACTAATATAGGACCAAAAATAAAATATTGGGGATCTGAAATAACATAGATACACTAGATTCAATATCGAGCTCCTAGAAGACAAGAAGCAGGTAGCATGACAAGAGCAACAACCAAGGCGCAAAACAGTAGCAAGAAGTTCATCACATGAAGTCTTCAAGTGGGTAGCACTGCATACAGTCACTGTAAAGGTATCATTGTACTAAGTCATGTAAATACATTATTGTAAAAATTGTAATAGTGTCTATCTTCCAAGAGTTGAAGAGGCAGTGTTGGGAGGTCTAGGATCATCATTAGGTGGTTGTGTCATATTTGGGGTTATGGTCTAGTGTGTTTTCTTCTTCTACATCATTCTATATCATTGTAAAGTGGACCATTTTCCCTGGTACGGGAGTCCATTCTTCTTTTATTCTTCTACAGGGTGGTAGGGTGGTGCTAGGGTGAGTTGTAGCTCATTGGGTGTTGGGGCATACATTTAGTTGACTACTGAAGAATCTCGGGCATTGGAGCGTCCATCCAGTGGGAGATGGAGAAGAATGCTTTTCTAGATTCTAGGAAGTTGGAGCTTTATTTTCAATTGGAGTTGAATATTAAATAATTATTAGAAAAGCATTCGGTGGTTTTTGTCTCGAAGTGGATTTCCACCTTAAAAACTATGTGCATTTGTGTTCCTTTTGTTTACTGCTATCATTGTACATACACTGATAATAATTGAAGATTAACTAATGCTCTAATTGAAAGGAATATTGATTCAACCCCCCCTCTCAGTATTTCCAACATCTTCTAGATTCCTTAGAGGCTGAAATTCACTGGAGTTGGAATGAGGTCAACTTTATACTCATTCTTCTCAGAATTTCAAAAGGATCTCAATGGTGAGATCAGATTCCTCTTTTAAGTTGCATATTTTCCAGCCAGCCATGGAGCAGCATATTGGAGGAATCTAGGGGGAATCTAAGAGATTCCCTACGACCCAGATTTCTACAGTGTCAGAATTCAAAAAATTGATAGTCGATCCTACACCTCTCGGCGACATGAATCCAGCAATGCAATCAGATTTTCCATATGAGCCATATATTTTTCAGCCATTTTCTAGATTGGGATAACGGTTTCGGATTTTAAAGAGTGGACAGTCGATTTCATGAAATTCAATACCACGACTTCAATGGTGTATTCAAATCCAACGGCTGAGGAGCCTATTCTTCATCTAGCATCGGAGTTGAGGTATATTAAGTGTTGTTGCCATGTACTTCAATGATTATTATTGTGAGATGATTTATGTCCTGTCAATTACTACTTGATGTATGAGGTGGAATCTTGATGTTTATATCATGTGATATGTATTCATCATGGATGGTCATTTATGTTTCGATATCCCTTTTTTTCCTTGATGGCGGGATACTCTCTTTCACCATGTGTGTGGTTGTCATGCTAATAGGAAGTTTCTTTGTGAGTGAGATTTCCTTGTAGGGAACGTCTCGTGGAGAGACTTTTCCACTCATGTCGAGGGCACATTTCCTTGTATGACAAGAAAACAATTTCCATGTACATCATCACATTTTCCAGCACCAAATGAAGCGGCCAACACCCTCGAGACACTGAGACCTGGAGATGTAGTCCCCACTAGATGAACTCCATTATTAAAATGTCTTGTGTTTTGTTGTGTGATTGTTGACATGTTTTCCTCTTAATTATATCTGCATATGTGTTCATTACTTCTTTGATAAAATTCAATTCTAATAAATCACGGAAGTAAAATATCATGGGTAAATCCGGTAGTTGATAGACCCGGATCAATAGTACTGTATCCTAGTCCCATGAATGAGTGTAATGTTGCTCCTTTTAAGGTAGAAGTAAATAGTTTTAATTTTTTAGTATCAGTAGTATATTCATAACCTCGGCATAAAACATCAAACTCAAATAGGAAAGCATCAGGATCCTCAGAAGTTATTCCATGGAAGTTTGGAAGATCCGGAAATGGGATGGCCTTCATTGGTGCATTTTCTTGTGGATCAAAAATGGGATATTATATGGTTGTAGTTTGGGTTCCTGTTGTTGAATTTTCTATTTGGTTAAAAATCTACCGATAATATTCAAGAATCCCGTGATCAGGAGGTACTATCTATAAAGTGATATGTTGGTTGGGTTCCAGACCTTGACCAGGTTTCACAACACGATTTAGATCAGGAACTTTAGGTTCTCTCCTCACAATAGGTGTTTCAGGAAATTTTGGCTCAAAAAATTGTGAGTATGGCTCACTTGTCTTACCTTCCCCCTCTTTTAAATTTCAATACTTCCCCTCACTTTTAATAGAAGGACTGAGGTGCCTAGAAAATATATCTTGAATTCTCATATCCTACATTTTTATTGTGAATATCAGTGTTAGCTGCAATAGAGGATTCTGCTACACGAGGGGAAACAATAGAACCCTTCCTAGATATTTTTCAGGGACCTACCAACGCTTGAGACTCAGATAAAAAAATGATTTCATCTGTAAAGGTCATTCTTCTGAGGCCAACTTGAACTTGGGTTTTGGTGGTTTTTGGGGTATTTTTTTTTATCTATATCTATTGGTTTCCTAGTCCTAGGCTTCTTTTTAGTCATACAAAAAAACCCATCTAAATGTATCAGTTGAGGGTAGGCACTGGCGCAATATTTTTACTTATTTTGTTCACAGGTTCTTACATTTCGTCTTTAATACCAAACCCTTCAGTGACACAACTTAGCACTTCTTTGAAAACCTCCTTGGAAATGGCGCCAAAAAGTTGGAGAAATTAATTTCTTAATGAAAACAACTAATCACCTATACATTAATCATCAACCCAAGGTTTTGTCTGTTTATTTCAAGGTTTTCCACACAGCTTGTGCAATAAATGGTGCTAATGTCTTTCGACTTGTATGAACCTATTAAAAAACATATATATGTGAATTAAAGGGACATTTCACACTTCCTGAAAGAAATAACTCACACTTAGCTTCTAGACATCAAGTTTAAATTAACAAAACTACTAAAGAAATCAAAATTGTTAAATCTCCTACTAAAGTAGTAAAGAAATCCAATAAAATACAAAGTTTTTTCTTAGGGAACATTGTTTATAGGAAGGGAACAACACTATATTTAGAAATTAATCTTACAGAAACGATATTGAATCCTAAGAATTAATAAATCTACTTTAACCAAGAGGAATCAGCAAAGAGAAATAACATTCCAAGAAATTGATGGCAATAAGTCTAATTTTGTGATATCAAATTTAACTATTGCAAAAAACACTTTAACAGTAAATATGATTAACAACGAATATATCTAGAGAAAAACCAAATAATTAAATTACAGAAACTAAAAGTGAAATACAACCTTACTGATACAAGAAAGGATAGTAACAGTTCCAAGACCGGGCCCAAAATCACTAGAATTCATTGCCTTGTTTGTAGCTTAGTGTGATAACTTAAAATTGAACAACTAAAGTCTTCATTAAATCATAATGAGAAACTCACAAGAAATGTTTGTAAAGATTACAATATAGATAAAAAAATTTACAGCTTCAATTCATATTCTTCAACCTAAACTACTGAGGTTCAATTCCTCCTTTATATTACAAAATGATTCTATTTCAAATAGAAAGTGATCCTAAGAATCTAAGGATTCAGAGGATGCATAGTTAAAATCTTGAAAAACTCCATTGTTTCCTAGAATACCTGAGCCGAAATATCTTATTCAACTGATTTGTTCCATGATAGAATTTTATCTTGTTTGGTTGACTATAGTTAACTTGAACATATCCGCATAATCTTATTTCCCTTAACTACTATAGGGAACAAGATCTGATATCAAATATTGTTGTTCAAATAATAGTTCAAACCGTAAGTAAAAAATGTCTTTCATGATCTAAATTGATTCATCAAAGAGATAAAGCAATGAAAATCCATTGACTATTTTCTAGAATATATAACACACAAATTAATATATTCTACCCACAAAAATATCTGAAAAATAATATAAATATAAGAGAATAAGGTAATAAAATGTATCAATTTTGAATCCCAACACCCCTAACGAATATTCTCAATAAAAATGCATTCCTTTGATCAACAAGCCTTCTTGGATCTCAAACAGGCCATGTGTTCCTCCTTGATTTTGGCCCCCCCATATTTTACAAAACCCTTTGTGATCAAATGTGATGCTTCAGGAACTGACATTAGATTAGTCTTAACATAAGAAGGTCGACCAATATCCTTCAAAAGCCAACAATTAAGTGGAAATAATTTGAATCAATCTAATTATGAGAAATAAATTATGGCCATATTACATGAAATAGACACTTAGCAACCATACTTTCTTGGATGATGTTTCCAAATCAGAATTGATCATTATAGTTTGAAGTATTTTTTGTAGTAGTGTTTATCCTCTTCGCAGCAAAATAAATGGCTTACCAAAATATTGTGCTATGGCTATGAGATAGTCTATAAGAACAGTCGAGACAATGTTTTAGTTTATGCCTTGTCATGCAAATTTGAGAAGCATGCCACCCTTTTATGCTTATCCTTGCCCATTTCATATTGGATTGAGGAGGCACGTAAAAAATGGTTTTCCAATCCATTTCTTTCCCATCTAATCCAAAGGTTACAAATGTATCCTAACCCCCTAGCAAGTTACACCTGGCAGGAAGATATTCTTTGATATAAGGATCGCTTGGTTATCTACCCTACCTCCACTCTCAAACCACACATCCTAGATGAGCTACACTCCTCACCCATCACAAGACATTCAAGCTTTCAAAATATTTATGCTCAAGCATGCCTCTCCTTATTTTAGCCTAGGGATGAAACATGACATTCTTACATATGTAGCTGAATGTGATGTCTGCCAGCACAAAAAAGGGGAAACAATGAAGACACTATGAACTTGAAAACCCTTTTCACTACTTTCTTATATATTGATGAATGTCTCCATGGATTTCATTACATGTCTCCCTAAATCAAGCATCAATTCATTCGTCATAGTGGTAGTGGATCAAATCTCCAAATACGCCTTATTTTGTGCCTTACCACACCCATTCACTCTAGCTTTGGTGGCTGAAGTTTTCATGGATAAAAAATTTAAATTGCATGGCATGCCTACTTCTATTGTGTCTTCTCATGATCCCACCTTCACTAGAAATTTTTGGCAAGAGTTGTTCAAGCTACATGGCACACAACTCCAAATGAGTACAGCATATCACCCCCAGATGGTTGTCAAACTGAAGCAGTAAATTTTTTTTTTGAGACTACCTGAGGTGCTTTGTGTCCGACAAAAAACATCAATGGGTGTAGTGGTTACCTTTAGCATAATCATGGTATAATACTAATTATCATGAGGCAACCAAGATGACATCGTATGAGGTGGTCTATGGCCAACTTCCACCTTCACCAACTTCTTATCTTCTAGTATCTTCCAAAGTGTAGGCACTTGGTAAGTTGCTTGAGATTTGAGTTTCCATTATTGCTCTTCTGAATGATAGTTACCATCAAGCCCAAAACCTGATGAATCAACAGGCTGAAAAACATTTCTCAGAAAGATCTTCTCAAGTGGGTGACCAGTGTTTCTTTAACTCCATACTTATAAACACATGTCTCTCAATTAAAAGGGCTTCCAAAAAATAGCCCCAAAATTTTATGGGCCTTATAAGGTGATTCATCGTATTGGCTTCATTGCTTTCAAATTAGCACTACTAGCCACTTCAAAAATCCACCCCGTTTTCCATGTCTCTTGCCTCAAAAAATTCATGGGCACAATTGTAAGGTACAAAACATACTACCTAAATTGGATAAGGAAGGTTCTATTTGGCTCCAACTGAAACAAGTTATGGATTAACGGGAATGACATATTCATAGCCACACTATCAAGGAATTCATCATCTAGTGGAAAGACACCTTACTAAAATATGTGACATGCAGACCAAAAACTATTCTCCAGAAATTTCTGCAGCTCTAGCCTTAAGGAAAAGGTTGCTTCTGAAAGGGGAGGGAATGGTAGGGTCTGACCCTAACCCCTTTATTAATGCAATAATCCCAAGAGGCCTTGTATAGTTCATGATTAGTTAGTTTAATAAATAAATCCTCTGAGAATTGTAAGTGGTTGACCTGCATTATAAAAAAGGGACCACAGTTAGTTATAATGGGTCATAGCTAATAAATAAAATGGCTAACCCACATTATGTAAAGGACCATGAGTAGTTAGGTTTTGGTTCTTTTTGCATCTTAAGAGATAATACCTCGGTTGTGAAAGGAAACAATGCTTAATACATTTTAAAAGTGTGTCACAGAAATAATTTTATCATGAGGTATTTGTTCTATTCCTCTGGAAAATAGTTTTCTAAGACCCTTAATGATCTGGAATAATAAAATATTTCACAATGTGATTGACTATTGATATCTGAATGGAAAGAAGAATTGTAGGGGAAACTCAAAGTAATATGTTGTAAACACATAATATATTACTTTTAAGTTTCAGAGAGAAATCATGGAGAGAGAGGAAACTCAAAATAATATGTTGTAAACACAGAATCTATTACTTTTAAGTTTCAGAGAGAGTTCATGAAGAGAGGGGGAACTCAAAATAATATGTTGTAAACACATAATCTATTACTTTTAAGTTCCATAAAGAATTTGTGAAGGGAGAGGAGTTGGAGTGAAGGAGCGATTATTAAGGCTATTTAACTCTTACTTACAAACATAAATCAGAGACCAACTGCTTCTTTACTTCACTTCATCCAAGGATGAAAAAACATAAAATAACACAAGAAACACGAATCGCCATCAACAGTTGCAAGAAACTTGTTGCTTATTTCATTCACACATTTGAAAAAGAAGTACAAAATTGTTGAGATTTTTCTTTTAATTATTTTTGGAGAAAATCTCATGTAGGTGACAACAATAGGATTTGTTGCTGAATTGACTCCATCTATTTCTGATGAGGAGTTAATGCATCCTATATTTGTTGTGAGTGAATTTATGATTCTGTTTCCATTCACAGCTATAAAATGTAAGCCCGTAGAGGCAAGTTAGCATGATGAGGAATGTGAGGTGAGTGGAAGAGATGAGCAGATGAGAAACTTTGCTATTGTATTTCTCCAGTTGTTGAATGATATTGCCGATGCCCTGTTAGGTGGACGTAGCCCAGATTGGTTGGGTGAACCACGTTAAAATCTATGTTTTTATGCTTGTTTGTGCTGTGTGTTCTGTATGTTTTACTTTTTTATTCCGCTGCTGAACTCTACAATTTGGTATCAGAGTTGTGTTAGCGTTACCGTGACTGTGTGCAGCGATGTTACCCATGACTGCATGGGATGGATTCTACTGTTTCACAGCTGAGAAAATAATTGAATGAGGATGTGCTACGATTTCCAAATGGAATCAGCATTTCAATTATGAAAAGAACACAGCTGATCAGAGATTAAAGAATCGTGACCCATGTGTTCTTGAGTTTATTCCAAATAGCGTTGGGACGGATACTTGATTGTAAAGCTTTCTGGTTAGCGTGGTGATAACGGAGGTTATAGTCGAGTTCAAAAGTAGAGTTGGGAGAGCTTCTTCCTGTTCATTAAAAACCCGTGGATGAGGTGAACCAGCAAGAGTTCGCAGAGCAGCCGTGTTTCTTAGTTGCAGAGCTCGTGAGATGTTTGAATTTGTCATGCTCTGCCGTGGCCAATTGAGCTATCGTGAGCTGAAAACAGTGGCATGGTATTGTTGTGTTGAAATCTGTCGTCGGTGTGGAGGAGCCACAGCAAGGCCGTGTTGAAAATTGCTGCTGCTGCCAGCATTTCCACGGCTGCGTTGAAAGGTGTTGAACGCTGCGTTGAGTGGTGAATTAAAATTATAAAATTGATTGGAGGTTTATTCAACTGCAAATACCGTTAAGATGCAAGGTCTTTTTTTACAAAATCGATTTTTTTTTTATATATATATTAAAGTATAATGCTATTTAAGTGCCATTCAAATCGTTTTTTATTGCAATGTTTTTTAAAAGAAAAAGAAGGGAACAAACGATTTTTGAAGTGGTCGTTTTAAAAAGAAAAATCGATTTTTTGAAGTGGTGGTTTTTTAAAAGGAATAAATCGATTTGAGTGGTAGAAAAATCGATTTGTATTGTAGTGGTTTAAAATTGATTTGACTTTTAAAATCAATTTGGAGTATAGTGTTTTTTTTTAAATTGATTGGTAATTATTAAATTCCATTTGCATATGGTATTAAGAGGAAAGGCATGTTATAAGGTGAAGGGCATTTTTCATTTTTTTTTAACAAAAACTTCATTCATTAAAAGTTGCAATTGGAGATTTTTTTGACACAAGCTATTAAGCTATGGCAAAAACACAAAGTGCCCAGTTTGAGATCGAGAATTTGATTGGAAAAAACAACTTCGAGATCTGGAAAGTGAAGATGTATGATCTACTCATGCAACAAGGTGTGGCGAAGGCGCTGTTAGGAAAAGCCAAACAACCTTACACCATGATAGATAACGAATGGAGTGACATGGATGAAAGAGCACTGAGCAGCATTCGACTGTGTTTGGCAGATGATGTTTTGTTTAACATCATGTCAGAGAAAACTGCTGCTGGTTTGTGGACAAAGCTTGAAAAGTTTTACATGACAAAATCCTTAACTAATAGGATTCTTCTGAAGCGACAGTTGTACAGCTTGCGCATGAAGGAAGGTACGACGATAACTGATCATCTGAATACCTTTAATACTCTCCTGGTGCAATTAGAAAGTATAGAAGTAAAATTTGAATCAGAAGATAAAGCTGTAACTTTATTATGCTCGTTGCCCGAGTCATGGGATCATTTTGTTACTTCTATAAGTCTTAGTTAATTAGAAACCCTTGAATTTGATGATGTTGTTGGAGCTTTGTTGTCCGAAGAAACAAGGAAGAGGTCAAATTCAGAAACCTCTACATCAGAAGCAATGATGGTCAGAGGTCTTTCTAAAGAAAGACGCTTTAGTAAGCACAACAACTCACGTTCAAAATCGAAAGGGAAGAAGACTAAGGTAAAGTGCTGGTTTTGTGGCAAATCTGGACATTTGAAGAAGGATTGTTGGAAGACCAAAGGAGATTCTTCGACAGAAAATAAAGAAGCAAACACGATAGATACAGGTTCGACATCTATTTCAGGTATGAGTGATGAAGTGTTATCAGTTGGTTTGTCTAATCATGATCAACATTGGTTATTAGATTCTGGTGCGTCAAATCACATGTGCATTCATAGAGAGTGGTTTAAAACTTATAAATCAATCAATGATGGAGTTTTTTACATGGGAAATGATGTCTCGTGTAATATTGTGGGAATTGGAAGCATCCAAATTAAATGTTTAATGGGACAAATAAAATTCTAATTGATGTAAGACACGTACCTGAACTAAGAAAAAACCTCATTTCACTAGGAGTAATAGACACTAATGGATATAAAACCTTTATTCAAGGTGGAGTAATGAAATTTTATAAAGGAATTTTACTAGTAATGAAAGCAAAGAAGGTTGGAAATATTTTTCAGTTAGAAGGAAGAACAGAGTCAGATCATGCTTCTACAGTATCTGAAAACGACAGTAATTCTATTCGTTTATGGCATCAAAGGTTGGGCTATATGAGCGAAAGAGAATTAAATATTTTATCTAATCATAAGTTACTTCCTAGTTTAAAATCTTCTAAGTTAGATCTCTGCAAACATTGTCTATTTGGGAAACAAAGCAAGCAGAAGTTTAAAACTGGGAAACATACTAGTAAGGGAATTCTTGATTATATCCATTCTGATGTTTGGGGTCCATCTCCTACAACCTCATATGGAGGATCGTCATATTTTGTATCTTTTATTGATGATTTCTCTAGAAAAGTGTGGGTCTACATGTTAAAGAAGAAGTCTGATGTATTCAAAATTTTCAAACAGTTTAGAGCATTAGTTGAAAACATCACTGGAAGAACCATTAAATGTTTAAGAACTGACAATGGTGGTGAGTTTACTTCAAAGGAATTTGATAATTATTACAAGGACGCTGGGATCGAAATACATAAAACCATTGTATATACTCCTCAGCAAAATGGAGTTGTTGAACGCATGAACAAGACTCTTTTAGAGAGAGCAAAAAGTATGCTTAGTAACGCCAATTTGCAGAAGGAATTGTGGACAGAAGCGGTTTCTACAGCTTGTTACTTGGTAAATCGATCACCATCAACTGCGATAGGATGCAAAATTCCTCAAGAGGTATGGAAAGGTTATCCATGTGACTATTCTAAACTGAAAGTTTTTGGTTGTGATGCATATGCTCTAGTTCTGAAACATCAGCGTTCTAAATTAGATCCTAAATCAAAAAGATATATCTTTGTTGGATATGGTGATGGGACTAACGGATATAGGTTGTGGGATCCTACTACTCACAAGATCATCATTAACATAGATGTTAAATTTAATGAATCTTCACTTGAAAATCTAGATGTAGATGATAAATTGAAATATGATAATGTACCTAAGCTTCAACACATTCAGTTTGAAACCAGTTCATATACTGATAATAGTCCAGATGAACAAGTTTCAGATTCAGATCATGAACAAGTTTCAGATGCAGATCATGAACGTGTTTCAGATGCTGATCATGAAGAAGTTCCTACAGATAATAATCATCAAATTGGGGAAGTACCAGAAACATCTTTAAGGAGGTCTACGAGAATCAGTCGTTTTCCTAAAAGGTATGATGATTATGTTACTTCAGTTGCTTTAACTGCTAACGATGATGAACCTTTGTGCTATCAGGAAGCTATAGAAGGTTCAAACAGTGGTAAGTGGAAAGAGGCTATGAAGGACAAGATGAAGGCATTAGACAAGAATGCCACATGGGATCTGGTAGAACTTCCCAAAGACAGAAAAACTGTGGGATGTAAGTGGGTTTACAAATTGAAGAGGGGTGTTGATGATACAGAAGACAGGTACAAAGCGAGGCTGGTTGCGAAAGGTTTTTCTCAGAAAGCCAGAATTGACTTTCATGAGATATTTTCACCAGTTGTAAAAATTGTTTCAATTCGGATTGTGTTAGCATTAGTTGCTTTACTTGCTTTAGAATTACAGAAACTAGATGTTAAAACTAAATTTTTACATGGAGATTTAGATGAGGAGATTTACATGGAACAACCGGAAGGGTTTGTTCAAAATCGCAACAGGAAATTTGTCTGCGGGCTCAAGAAATCATTGTATGGTCTAAAGCAGTCGCCTCGACAATGGTACAAGAAATTTGATTCTTTCATGATGAGTCAAAATTATATAAGAAGTGAATATGATCATTGTGTTTACTTTAAGAAATTAAGTAATGGAATGTTCATTATCTTAGTGTTTTATGTTGACGATATGCTTTTAGCAAGCAAAAGAATAACTGAGATCAACAGGTTAAAGGCTCAGATGGCTAGGACGTTTGATATGAAATATATAGGAGCAGCAAGACATATTTTGGGCATGGAGATTTTCAGAGACAGGAGCAATGGTAAGTTGTGGCTATCACAACAGATGTATATTGAGAAAATACTCTTGAGGTTTGGTGTGAACAATGTGAAGCATGTTTCAGTCCCTTTTGCTTCCCATTTTAAGCTTTCTTCAAGTTTATGTCCTAACACTAATGAAGAAAAGGAATATATGTCTCGAATTCCATATGCCAATGTAGTAGGTTGTTTTATGTATGTGATGGTTTGTACTCGAATAGATATTTCACATGCAGTTGGGGTTGTCAGCAGGTATATGGAAAATCTAGGAAAATAACACTGGTCAGCAGTGAAATGGGTGCTTCGTTATTTGAGAGGCACAAGTGATTACTGTATCACTTACAACAGGAGTAGTGAATTTGTTTGCGGATATGTTGATTCCGATTTTGCAGGTGATTTGGATAAGAGAAGGTCAACTTTAGGGTATGTCTTTACTCTTGCAGGTGGAGCTATTAGCTGGATGTCAAAGCTATAGAACATTGTGGCTTTATCCACTATAGAAGCAGAATACATAGCTGCTTCACATGCTTGCAAAGAAGCGGTTTGGTTGAAAGGTTTGTTTGGTGAGTTTGGTAGGTTGCAGGAAAACATCAAGTTATTTTGTGATAGTCAAAGTGCAATTCATTTAGCTAAGAATCTGGCCTATCATAGTAAATCAAAGCATATACCTATCAAGTATCATTTTTTAAGATAGGTTATCACTGAAAGAGGAGTCTCTCTTGAAAAGGTGCATACAAAGGAAAAATTTGCAGACATGTTCACGAAACCAGTTTTTTTAGAGAAGCTACGATGGTGTCTGGCTTCTCTTGGCTTGCAGAAAAGATAAAAATAATAATGGAACAGGGTATCAGGCTAATTGTTGTGAAGGTGGAGATTGTTGAGATTTTTCTTTTAATTATTTTTGGAGAAAATCTCATGTAGGTGACAACAATAGGATTTGTTGCTGAATTGACTCCATTTATTTCTGATGAGGATTTAATGCATCCTATATTTGTTCTGAGTGAATTTATGATTATGTTTCCATTCACAGCTATAAAATGTAAGCCCATAGAGGCAAGTTAGCATGATGAGGAATGTGAGGTGAGTGGAAGAGATGAGCAGATGAGAAACTCTGCTATTGTATTTCTCGAGTTGTTGAATGAGATTGTCGATGCCCTGTTAGGTGGACGTAGCCCAGATTGGTTGGGTGAACCACGTTAAAATCTGTGTTTTTATGCTTGTTTCTGATGTATGTTTTGTATGTTTTACTTTGTTATTCCGCTGCTAAACTCTACAAAAATTTCATCTCCAAAAGGTCCAGAACTTGGAAGCCTTCCTCTCTATTTCTCTCTTCCTTAAATATAAACAAAATCAGTTTGTAACTACTCAAGATTCTTGAAACTCCTAGACTGCCTAAACTGTTAAACTACTTATTACATTTAAATCGAGGACTTCATTGTAGCTTCGATATTAACAAAGAAAAATAAATAAAACTTGAGATACAATCCTTTTGCCGAATTTGATTTGTTGCTAATGTGTCTCCTTCCATTTCTGTTGTAATATCCTAACAGTCTGCATAAATGCATCTCTACCCGACTGTGCCCATGATTTTATGTTGCAAACACTGTCATCATGTTACCTGATTCCCAACTCTGCCTCTTCCGCTCGTGCCCCCAGTGTTTATTCTTTGATTAATAAACTTTCGCAAATTCATACTACTATTCCGCACGTAGGCATCAGGTCTTTTCTTACCCGAGTCTGCCCTGCATTCAAACTTTCCTCTATAACTGCTGTAAGACTAGACTTTAAAAAATATTCCATTACCTTTCAAAAATTCTATCACGTTGCTTCTCTGTCGCATTTCAATGTTCCAACGTTCTACGTTATAATATGCCTTTTCCCTCTAATGCGATTTTTACAAAGGATAAACCCATGTACCCAGACTTAAAAACCTTTATACTTTAGTGATAAATTCCATCATGTCCGCTTTGTTATCACATTTTAAATTTTGGCATTCATAAAATATTCATATGCACCATTCCTCCTGAGCTTTTGATGTGCGATGTGCGATGTACGATAATGGTAGGGATGATGTGGAAAGTGGAGGTGGGGCGCATCGCATATCGCAATTGGTGATATAAAACCTTGTCACATTTTGCATTTCGGCATTCATAACATATTCATGAGTGCCATTCCTCTCGAGCTTACGATGTGCGATTTGCGATTGTGCTATATTAAATTATAGCTCTGAGCTGCATTGCGTCCAGCCCTTTTCGCACTTCGTTTTTCGTCATTCATAACATGGTCATGAGTGTCATTCCTCCTGAGCTTGCGATGTGCGATGTGCGATGTGTGAGTGTCCCATGGCTGAAATTTAAATACTTTATATTCGATCTTCGAACTATATCATATCCGGTCCTCGTATCACATTTCACATTCAGTGATTCATCCTTGTTCTATTCCTCCTGAGCTTTGCAATTGAAATTCACGATATGCGATCAAGACTTCCACATGCGATTGCGACTAAGCCTCCGAACACTATTTTGCACGTATAGTTGCATGACTTGACCTTGACCTATGTGCAATGTTTTTAACGCATAAATCGGCCTGACTCCTGAACTGTTCTGCATGCGAATAAACCCGATTTGACCCTTGCTGCATGCTTTTCTTATTTGCTACTCCTCTCGCTTAGATTACACCTCCAATGCTACTACTTCCCTGATTTTGGTTCCAGTGCACATGTGATGATGAATCCTCATTGAGATTGTGGTTATCCTTTTGAGCATGTTGCAGATATTCTTGAAATTTTAACAAATGTTCCTCAACAACCTGGAATTGTTCATAACCTCTCTTGACTTGTAGCCGAGTCAAATTATGTTACAACATTTGGCTCCAATTGGGGATAGAAATTTTGGTAGCAAAGTGTTAAGAACTTATAGATCAGTAACCTTTATTGGGCATGGAGTCAAAGAGCACTTGTAGATCATGTTAGCCCCCTATAAATTCTGACAAGCAAACAGGGGGCCAAATGTTTATGAACCTTCAAGGAATGCATTTCCTTTGAAAACACATCATCCTTGAAGCCTCCTTGTGCCTTGTGTCCTTTGATAAAGTCCCCTCCGCTGATTCCCATTATAAAGCCTCTCTATTTGTGAATAATGCCCAAAGGTTTCCTTTCCCTCCTATTTCATTCCCACTAAACCCCACTTTTCACCCTCTTTTTCCCCTTTTTGAATTTCCCTTATTAACCCTCTAAACCCTCTCAAAACCTTTTTTAAGCCCACACAAACACCCTTTGTTTGTCTATTTAGCCCCCTTTCCCTCCATTGTTACCCCTCTTTGTCCTTAAATTGCATTGAAAATGAGCCAAAAACCATATTCTCCATATATGTTGGCTTAGGACCTTTCGGCCCTAGCCCCCTCAACCTTTTTCTCCATGTGACCTGGGCGCTAGAACCAAGCGCTAGCCTGGAGAGCGCTTATCGCAGATGGATATTGGGCACAGTATTAACCGTTGATTTGTACAGATCAGACGGTCTTCACAGATTAGTGTCACTCCCATGGCCCAACCCATTCACCGCTCCGATCACATATCCATCGTCCGCTCAACTTGAAAATCAACGGTCAGAAGTTCACCCGCCTCGGTGGTCCCCACGCCAAAGCATTGTTTAAACCCGTTGGTTTACATCGCACCGCCTTTCGGACGGCAGGCGGTATGTTTCGTTTCAGAGTGATTCCACTCACCGTAGGACACGTGGCACCGAGCACTATTTGAAAACCACCCCCTATCGCACGTTAAAGTTCAGTGTTTGACTTGGCGCGATATGCATGTACGTTGTCTGATCTAGAGCTGCCCATCCAACAGTGATCGTGCCGCGAAGATGCGCGAGAGTTAGCCCAAGGAAAATAGACCCATGGCCCACCATCTGTCACCCTCCGACACGTTTTCCACCGTCAATCTCCTCCCGAGATCAGACGGCTAGAATTAAACCCACACCCCGCCATTGACCAGGTCCCGCCATGTCACCATTCTACGTGTTGTCCTCGCATTTTCATCGGCTCCCCTATATATTTTTTTCAAAGGCCCAACTGTCAAAGTTTCGCATTCCGCCAACTTTCACCATGACCATCTTCCACTGTTACGCTGCATTTTCCACCATCACCCTGCACTATTCCACCATTTCACCAGTCTGCATGGCCATCCTCATTTTCCCCGCTGCATCCACCCTTCCCATGCATGGTTTTCTTAACATGTTTGCGTGTTTTGCAGGGTTACGGGTGGCGAAAAAACCGCCATGATTCACAGTTTCTGTTACAGCGACAAATAACACAGGGAAGACCATGTGAAGAGATCGAGAATTATGAAGAAAGGCCTTGGAAGGCGTTATGATAGGACCTTTATTAAAGAAATAGGGTTAAACTCTATGAAACCTTCCAGAGCCATTAAAGCGCAGAATTCACTGACAGAGACAGGAATGGAGCAGTAAAAGAGTGTCAGTAAAAGATCAGAGAATTTAAGACTGGTAATCAAATATTTTTGAAGCAATTGAAGGGCAAGGTACCAGATCGAAGACATCATGGATCACACAGAAGGTTCAACACACAGAAAACCATATCATCAGGGTGTTTATATCAGCAGAATGTCTCCTCCTAAGAAAGGACACGGTACTCATTATTGTTTCAGTCTACATTGTGTCCAAGTAAAGTTTTTCCCCCTGACAGTAGTCCTACGTTTCCAGTGCATTAGTTATACAGTATGGCGGACCTAAAATCATTAATATATTTGGTTCAGTTCACCAGAGTTTTGCAGAGGTTCTACAGCAAGTACATCATAGACATACCTGGAGTAAATTTCAGCCTGACAAAGACCACTCTTTCATCCAAAGAGTACCAGAGATAAATGCCCAGGATTTAAAATAGAATGGGGCCTCGACCCTCTTCCTCTTCTGAATTTTAATGCTACATTTATTTTCTCACCTACCCCCTCTGCTCCTCTTCAGCTATTAAAATTCATGAAGAAACATTGTAAAGGTTGTTGATCAGATATCTGAGAATTGCAAGCTATTTCTTTTGAGACATAGTCTCTGTGTAAAGTTGTAAGATAGGCTGAGGAAGATCTTCCAGACTGAATATAAAGTTGTTGGCAATATTGTACATGATTGGTATTGCTCTTAATATGGCAAGCACATTTCTTTGGATCCTGATTTAAAGTAGCTGGTGATGTTTTTCTATCTTTGTACTTGTTTTACCTTGTAATTCATCTCATTTTATTTCTTCTGGATCGCATCAGAAATCTGGCATAGGATTTACCCTTGTTAGGTACCCTATGTTTCTACACTCCTTGCCTTCAATGTTTTCTGCTATATGTGTTATCCAAGGATTGATTTCAGTTAATTTAACCAGTGTAGTGGGCTGATATATTGCTAGCTAATGTATGAATTAATGGAATCTGTCTTTAGATGTTCTTGTTAGGATTTAATTGAATGAATTGGTAACACTGGGAGGTCTATAACTTTGTCTCTATATCACTAGGATCCTTTTCAATTAATTAAACCCTTCCAAGTTCCCTTAAGATGTAGGTCAAAGCATTGAGAGTTCAAAGTCTCTCTCTGATCTCAAGTCTTTAACTTTGTGTTCTAAATCTTTAATGTTCCTTGTCTGAAGAGTTTACCTTTTAGGTTTGGATCACGGGTGTTCAAATGGCATGTCCTGTCCCCGGATCTCAATTCTGAAAGGTCACCTTGGAGTTTTTCTTTCCTTTCACCTTCTTTCTACCTTTCATGCCACACTATCATCTTTAATATCCAATGCTTTAGATGACTAGCCCAACTGAAAGCCTGCATATTGAATAACAAGTAAACCCTTTCTTGACTCCATTGTGCAATGGTCTTGAATTTTCCCTGAATTATCTCTCCTTTGCCTAGAATCCTCTTAGCTCAGCCTTGTCTCATACTGAACCCTTCTTTCCTGATTCCCAACAACCAAACAAAAATCAAACAAACAAACCCTGTGCCTATAACTAGCCTAATATCTCAAACAAAGAGCTTCAAATACATAAACCTTTGCTCTTATAGAGAAATCCCTCTCTGGAACCAGGAGGGCTAGATCCTGAGGTCTGAAAGTGGTTCTAATGTTGTCTCATATTTTGGTCTTGCCAACCTGGCCAAAACATGGGAGCCCCAACATAATGGCGACTCCACTGGGGAAATTCTGAGTATTTTCCATCCTACTACATCACGAGAGCCTCAGAAAACCTAGAAAATCTGATTAGGTTGGTAGTGAAACACTTCCATTTGCAATTCAATTTCTACACCATTTGTTGTGTTTCTCCCACACCCTTAGACAGAGTCTGGAAAGGGCCAGGGAGCCTCCAGATCTCACACTATTTCAGAGGTGACATACATGGTAAAAGCCCTCCCAGTCAATCTCTGGTTATATTTTTCTGTTTTTTGAAGATATCCTTGAAAAAGGACATCTCATAAGCACTATGGTGGACAGTGTACCCCCGAGAAGCATTCTAAACCCTCCACCTGGCGACTCCATAGTTCCTTAAAGATCAAAGATTCCACTAATGATCAATAGGCCTGCTGATTCTCTTGGTTCACATAAGACTCCACTGGGAGACCAACCTTCATAACAACATCAGCCATAATAGAAGTAAGAAGTAGGGTTAAGCTGCTTGATTTGAAAACAACATTCTGGTTTCAAGAACCATTCACACAAGAGTTTATCCTAACCCAAACCCACCTGAAAGAGTTGACAACCCTGAGAGCATCCTCAAGAGATCTCCTGCACCTATAAGACCAACTATTTATAGCCACATCCATAGAGCTAACTCTGCATCGGAAGACTTTATAGCTCTATTAGTCCCACCTTTTGACCTAGACCTACCAAATAGATTACCAAGATCTAGGTCATTCAACGTTCTAGACCAGCCAGGGCTTGAGCTTCCCGGTTCACCATCTTATAGTGGTCACCACATTAGGGACAAAGAAACCCCTCCATCTACACCTCCTGATATTCACTTCATTCAGAACTTAGGGCTCTGTCATCCTAGATTTGTCCAACAGACTTCTGCTGGTCCTAGTATTCCTGTCATCCATATACCAGCTATTCAAACTAACCCCTTACCTCCTCAGAACATCATCATGGCAGCCTGGTATGCACCTTTGGTATTACCTCCACCTCTAGTGCCCTTACCTAACGATTATCAGTCAAAGATCCCACACTTCACTGCAAAAGAGTCTACCACAGCTCAGCACCATGTAGATAGGATGGAATATTCTTTTGACTACATGGAGATAGATGATGATACAGTCAAAATGAGAATATTTTCCCAAAGCCTAGGAGGTGATGTGAAGAAATGGTTCAAAGGCCTACCTCCTAATAGTATCCAAGATCTTCCTGCTTTATATCAGACCTTCATAAAAAAATGGGAAGTTAAGGCCAACCCTCTCCAAATCCTAGAAGAATACAAGAATCTTAAGAGAAACGTAGGAGAGAGTGTCCATGACTACTCTACAACGTTCAACAGTGTTTACAACGCTCTTCCCCCACACATGAAACCTCCCCAAGGTTTGGCCCTAGTGAAATACCCTAAAGGCTTTGATGCTGACATGGCCTACCAGCTTAGGGAGAGAGATTACAACACATTGGAAGGCATGCAAAGAGGAGCAGTGAGTGTAGAGGCTAACCTGATTGAGAAGAAAGTAAGATTGAGAGCTGAGAAGAGAGTAACATATAGAGATGACACTGTAGCTTCCACATCTGATCCCAATTATGACCGCCTATCCAAAAACATGGAAAAGCTACAAAAAATGATGGAAAAAATGGTTGTCACAGTCAGCAATCAAAACAGAAACCAAAACCATAACCAGAACCAGAACTTTAGAAGAAACAATACCACTCCCAATAGATAAAGAGACTCAGATCAGCAAGTTATTCCCCCATTTCAAGAGAACTTCCTAGATGAAGATGAAGGAATCGTAGAAGAGTATGAGGGGAACACTATAAACATGTTTGAGGTAGAAAATTCAATCCACAACTGTTCCACAGAGGAAGATCATCCCTCACCTTCATATTGGGATGACAAAAGATTGGAATCTGAGGATTACAGGCTGGGTTTTGAAAATGCCATCATGCAGGTCAGAAAACACTATGAACTTAGGAGAAAAAAGAGCTTAGACAATTCCAAACCCAAAGCTTCTGAGATCACTATCAAGAAAAGACCTGAGAAAACTTCTAAAGCAGCTGCCGAGAGCAACAAATCAGCAGCTGAGAGTTATGGGAAAAACAAAGAGAAAGACAACCAAAACACTGAAAAACACGCCTGTACATAGTGAGCATCACCCCACTGATTCAGCCATTAAGGAAGTGGCCAAAAAAACAGAGTTGAACATTCCAAAGAGTCAGTCCACTTTCAATTTGGAGAGTGAGATTGTGAAAATTAAAATCTCTGTACCACTCTCTGAGCTGGCCACTCAGGAAGTATATAAAGGCCAAATTTTGAAAGCATTAAATCAAGGCGAGAACAGTGACACGGTCAATTTGAGTGATGATCAACTAGCCCCTCTGTTTGGTCCCAAGATAGAAGGGAAGTTTCAAGAAGGGGTAGTACCTCCTTTTTATATCAGTCTCAATATCCATGATAAGATCCTCCACAATGCAATGCATGACTCTGGGGCCTCACACAACCTGATGCCTAAGATAGTTATGGAAAGATTAGGCCTAGAGATAACCCATCCCTATAAAGACCTATATTCATTTGACTCTAGCAGAGTAAAGTGTCTTAGCCTGATCAAAGAGTTATGTGTAAGTCTAACCCAGATTCCAGCTAAATGCATGGTCATGGATGTTGTAGTGGAAGATGTGCCACCTAAGTATGGCATATTGCTGTCAAGGTCATGGGGAGCCAAGCTGCAAGGTACAATGCAGATGGATGGGGCATATGCCACAATCCTATTCTTTAGCCAACTTAGAAGACTGTATAGAGAGGCACAAATGAAATTCCTGGTCAGTAGCCCTAAAAGGCCTGAAAATTCACCTTTATACTCTGTACACACATATATTGACTCCTTCATCCTTTGCAATGATGAATCTTTGGAGGAGCCAGGATTCAAAAACAGAGATATAAACAATGAAATAGGGCCCATAGACTTTAACATAATGGCTACTCTAGACTCAGAAGAAATATGATGCAGTCAACTGATTAGTCACCCTTCACAAGCTCATACACCACACCAAGAATGAAACGATGATAAGCCTTAGAGCCAACCCTTATGGGAAATAAATTTTGATGGGTCATGCACCAAGAGAACTGCTAGAGTAGGGGTGTGGGTACATAACACAGAGAGTGACTACATAGAGAGCCATGCCTGTAACCTGCATTTCAAATGTACAAACAATATCGCAGAGTATGAGGCTCTTATCCTAGGCTTGAATCTGTTGAGAAAATTAGGATCCCATAGGATAACTGTGCATGGAGACTCTGAGCTTATCATTAAACAAGTGAATGGTGAATACACAGTGAAACATCCTAGGATGAGAGCATACAGGAATGACGCTATGGATCTATTGAAAACCTTTGTAGAATACGACCTGGTGTTTGTCCCTAGGAGTCAGAACGCAATTGCGAATGGATTAGCCTGCATGGCTAGTTCATATCACGAGCCTCCCAATGACCAATAGATCATCATTCAGACCAAATTTAGACCTGCAGTGCCGGACAACGAAAAATATTGGCAGGTCTTTAAGGGCAATAAACAGATTGAAGATTTCCTGGTAGGTAGAGACGAGTTTGAATTTTCTGATTCAGAGTCGAAATCTGATGATAGATGCCTAAGTGAAGAGCCCTCAGACGAAAAAGAAACACCCTGTAACATAGAAATAAACACTTTAAACGAACAAACTAGAAATCCAAACGAAAAAATGTGAAAACGTAGATAGTGAAGAATTAGAGGTGTTGCAGAACAAAGATAAGAACATACCTCAAGGTCTGGCACCTTTAGAAGACCTTTTTGACTTCAACGATGTAGCAAAAAAGCCCACTATAGAACACGCAGACTCTGATGTCGAGGAATGCAACATAGGCACTGAAGATAAACCCAGGATGATTAAATTGGCTAAGTCCCTGCCTGAAAACATGAAAAGTAAGTACATCGACCTATTCAAGAAGTTCATTGATGTGTTTGCCTGGAACTATGAGGACCTAAAGGCCTATGAAACAGACATCATACAACAAAAAATACCTTTGAAAGAAAATCAGAAGCCCTTCAGACAAAAACTTCGCAGAATAAACCCAAAACAATTTCCTGCAATTGAAAAAGAGATTAAGAAGATGTATGAGGCAGGCATAATAGTTCCTATGAGGTTCTCTGATTGGGTCTCAAACCTAGTGGCTGTGAGAAAGAAAACAGGGGAGATCAGGCTGTGTATTGATTTCAGGAATCTTAACAGAGCCTCACTCAAAGACAATTACCCATTACCAAAAATGGAACACATTATTCAGAAGGTAGTAGGCTAAAAAAGGATCTCCCTGTTAGATGGTTTTTCAGGTTACAACCAAGTTTTAGTAATCCTAGAAGACCAACTCAAGACAGCCTTTACCACTCCATGGGGCACCTTTATGTATGTTAAAATTCCCTTTGGACTGATGAACGCTGGTGCAACCTTCCAAAGAGAAATGGACATAGACTTTTCAGATGAAATAGGGCACTTCATTGTCATCTATCTGGATGACATAACAGTCTATTCCAAGACTGAAGAAGAACACCTAAAACATCTGAGAAGAGTGTTTGAAAAATGTAGAAGGTTCGGTCTATCATTGAATCCTAAAAAGACTGTATTTGGGCTGCAAGAAGGTAAGCTTATTGGCCACATCATATCTAAGAAGAGGATTAGGATAGACCCACAAAGAGTTGAGGGAATACTACAAATCACACACCCGAGATACATCAAAGAGTTACAATCCTTTATTGGGAAAATCAACTTCTTGAGGAGCTTCATCCCCAATTTAGCCGAACACCTCAGGAATATGACAAACATGTTAAGGAAAGGTGTAGGAGTTAAATGGACTGTTGAGGCTAAGAAATATTTTGAATCATTCAAACTTGCACTCACCCGGGCTCTTGTCCTAATCAGCCCTAATTTCTCAAAATATTTTCTGATTTTTTCATTTGCCTCCGAGCATACAGTAGTTGTAGTTCTGCTGCATAAAAATCCAAAGGGAATGGAGCATCCCATTTCTTTTTTCAGAAAAGCACTGAGAGATGCACCCTTGAAATACAACATAATGGAAAAACAGGCCTATGCTCTGATTAAGGCCTTGAAATATTTCAGGGTGTACATATTGCATTCCCACACCATAGCCTATGTGCCTAACATAGTGGTCAAAGACATATTGTCCCAAGACACAGATGGGAAGAGGGGAAAATGGATTGTTGTGATATTAGAATATGAACTTGATATAAAACCCACAAAATTGATCAAAGGTCAGGGCTTAGCTCAACTAATGGCTGAATCAAATCTGCAAGCCCTTGACATAAACATGGTAGGTGCCTTGTATGAGCAGGAGGGATTTCCTGATCCCACTGTTGAGGAGAAATTTCAAAACTCTCCATGGTATTCTGACATTCTCTATGTGCTCACAAACCTTAATGCCCCTCTTGAACTATCAAAGACCAAGGCCAGATTCCTCAAACTAAAAGCCAGAAGCTATTGCATATTGGATGAATGCTTATACTGGAAAAGCACAAATTGCCTATTGCTTAAATGTTTGCCCAAAAATGAGGCAGAGAGAATTAAACAAGAGTTCCATGTAGGAGAGTGTGGAGGCCACCTGAACTGGAAAGCCACTGCAAACAAAATACTCAAAGCTGGCTACTATTGGCCTACACTCTTCAATGGCATCCATAATATGATAATTGCATGCCACAAATGCCAGATTTTTGAAGGCAAAAGAAAGCTCCTCCCCCTACCTCTGCAACCCATCACTGTTGAAGGTCCATTTATGCAATGGGACTTAGATTTCATAGGAGAAATTCACCCTACTTCTTCTGCACAACGCAAATGGATCTTAACAGCCACAGACTACTTCACTAAGTGGATAGAGGCCATACCCACCAGGAATGCCATAGATTAAGTCATCATTAGGTTCCTAGAAGGCCATATCCTCTCTCGGTTTGGTTGTCCAAGAAAAATAATCACTGATAATGCTGCTACTTTTGGATCCAAGAAAATGGTTGATTTTTGTCACAGGTACCAAATAGCACTCGGTCATTCAACCACCTATTACCCACAAGGTAATGGATTAGCTGAATCATCAAAAAAAAGCCTGGTGACCATCATCAAAAAGCTACTGGAAGAGAACAAAAATTCATGGCATAACAAGTTAGTGCATGCCCTGTGGGCTGACAGGCTTACAACAAAGAAATCCGTTGGCATGTCACCATATCAGCTTTTCTATGGAACAGAAGTAGTTTTTCCGACCAGCCTCGGAGTGCCAGTAATCAAACTTGTCCAAGAAATCTAGATAGAAGAAGATAGCATGATGAGAAGGATAAACCAAACAATTCATCTCTAGCAAACAAGGGAAGAGGTCTATAACAGAGCTGTGAAATTTCAGGAAAACATAAAGAAGTTGTTTGACAAGAGAACCAAAGCTTCTGATTTCAAAATTGGATATAAGGTTCTGAAGTGGGACTCAAGGAGAGAGAACAAAGGAAAGCACGACAAGTTTGACAGTTTGTGGCAAGGTCCATACATCTTCCAGGCCATTGTGGGTCCAAATTCCTTTTTTCTACAAGAACTAGATGGTACTGAGCTATTTGGGGGTCCTGTCAATGGCAGGATGCTCAAACACTACTTCTGCTGATTTCCAATTTCCAGTTTCCATTTCCATTGTAAATACCATTGATATGTTATGTTTTCAAGAAAAGGAGAAAATGTTCCAAAAAATAGAGAGAAAGGAGAGGTTCAGACATGCTCAAAGCATGAACCTCTGAAGTGCAAAATATTGGCTCTAACATGATCAAAACCTGAGCCAAAAGAATTAAAAACAGCTGGTTCTAACCTGATCAAAATCTGAAACAACAAATTGAGAAAAAGGTTCAGCTCTAACATGCCCAAAACGAGAGCTGAAATGAAGAAGAGGAAGTGACTCTAGCAAGCTCAAAACCTAAGTCACATAGGAAAGAAGGATGACTCAAATTTTTAAGTTTTCAAGCCTTCAAGATTTTGGTTTTTAGTTTTCTACAAGTTTCTACCCATGGGCAACTGTCTTTATGCCTTGGATCCACAGCAAACTAGACTGTCTAATCCTAGTTTGATTGTTTTTAAATTTCTGTTGTAGAATATAGAGAAGAAATCTGTTGGACAGTTTAATCCCATCAGATATTAGATTAGGTAGAGAAACATATGGGGCCAATAGTTTAATTTGGTCTCATGGATTAATAAGGGTAGAAATAGAGTAGGTTTATTTTCTTGTTTGTAAAAAATAAAAATGATGTAAAGGGTCTGCTAGTTCAAATGCACCTGGGAAGAGAAAATGATAGGATTGTAGGATGGGTAGGTAGATTGTTTGGGAGATTTTTTCCACTAATTTGATGTCTTCACAGTTTGTGGAAGCTGAAAACCAAAGAAGAAAGATGGCTCAAGCAGTAGGCATCTGGCCTACTCCAAAGATTTATTTTCTGAATTATTTACTCCTTCAGGAAGAAGTCATCCCCATGTGGATCCACTGTTAGACCCCTATAAATTCCGACAAGCAAACAGGGGGCCAAATGTTTCTGAGCCTTCAAGGAATGCATTTCCTTTGAAAACACATCATCCTTGAAGCCTCCTTGTGCCTTGTGTCCTTTGATAAAGTCCCCTATTCCCATTATAAAGCCTCTTTGTTTGTGAAGAATGCCCAAAGGTTTCCTTTCCCTCCTATTTCATTCCCACTAAACCCCACTTTCTGCCCTCTTTTTCCCCTTTTTTAATTTCCCTTATTAACCCTCTAAACCCTCTCAAAACCCTGTTTAAGCCCTCACAAACACCCTTTGTTTGGCTATTTATCCCCCTTTCCCTCCATCGTTACCCCTCTTTGTCCTTAAATTGCATTGAAATTGGGCCAAAAACTATATTCTTTATATATTTGGCTTAGAACCTTTCGGCCCTAGCCCCCTCAACCTTTTTCTCCACGTGACCTGGGCGCTAGAACCAAGTGCTAGCCCAGAGAGCGCTTATCGCAGATGGATATCGGGCGTAGTATTAACCGTCGATCTATACAGATCGGACAGTCTTCGCAGATTAGTGTCGCGCCCATGGCCCAACCTGTTCACCGCTCCGATCGCATATCCACCGTCCATTCAACCCGCAAATCAACGGTCAGAAGTTCACTCGCCCCGGTGGTCCCCACGCCAAAGCATTGTTTAAACCCGCTGGTTTCCATCATACCGCCTTTCGAAGGGTAGGTGGTATGTTTCATTTCGGAGCGATTCCACTCACCGCAGGACACATGGCACCGAGCACTGTTTGAAAACCACCCCCTATCGCACATTAAAGTTTGGCGTTTGACTCGGCGCGATATGCATGTACGCCGTTCGATCTAGAGCTGCCCATCCAACGGTGATCGTGCCACGAAGATGCGCGAGAGTTAGCCCAAGGCAAATAGACCCATGGCCCACCATCTGTCACCCTCCGACACTTTTTCCACCGTCGATCTCCTCCCGAGATCGGTTGGCTAGAATTAAACCCATGCCCCGCCATCGACCGGGTCCCGCCACGTCACCTTTCCACTTGTTGTCCTCACATTTTCATTGGCTCCCCTATATATTTCATTCAAAGGCCCAAGTGTCAAATTTTCGCATTCCACCAAATTTCACCATGACCATCTTCCACTGTTACGCTGCATTTTCTGCCAACACCCTGCACCGTTCCACCATTTCACCAATCTGCACAGCCATCCTAATTTTCCCCGCCATATCCACCCTTCCAATGCATGGTTTTCTTAACATGTTTGCGTTTTTTTCAAGGTTACGAGCGGCGAAAAAAACCGCCATGATTCACAGTCTCTGTTACAGCGACAGAGAACACAGGGAATACCATGTGCAGAGATCGAAAATTATGAAGAAAGGCCTTGGAAGGCGTTATGACAGGACCTTTATTAAAGAAATAGGGTTAAACTCTGTGAAACCTTCTAGAGCCATTAAAGCGCATAATTCACTGACAGAGACATGAATGGAGCAGTAAAAGAGTGTCAGTAAAAGATCAGATAATTTAAGACTGGTAATCAAGATTTTTGAAGCAATTGAAGGGCAAGGTACCAGATCAAAGACATCATGGATCACACAGAAGGTTCAACACACAGAAAACCATATCATCAAGGTGTTTATATCAGCAGAATGTCTCCTCCTGAGAAAGGACATGGTACTCATTACTGTTTCAGTCTACATTGTGTCTAAGTGAAGTTTTCCCCCCTGACAGCAGTCCTACGTTTCCAGTGCATTAGTTATACAGTATGGCAGACCTGAAATCATTAATCTGTTTGGTTCAGTTCACCATATTTTTGCAGAGGTGCTACAGCAAGTACATCAGAGACATACCTAGAGTAAATTGCAGCTTGAAGAAGACCACTCTTTCATCCAAAGAGTACCAGAGATAAATGCCCAGGATTTAAAATAGAATGGGGCCTCAGCCCTCTTCCTCTTCTGAATTTTAATGCTACATTTATTTTCTCACCTACCCCCTCTACTCCTCTTCAGCTATAAAAATTCATGAAGAAACATTGTAAAGGTTGTCGATCGGATATCTGAGAATTGCAAGTTGTTTCTTTTGAGACATAGTATCTGTGTAAAGTTGTAAGATAGGCTGAGGAAGATCTTCCAGACTGAATATCAAGATGTTGGCAATATTGTACATGATTGGTGTTGCTCTTAATATGGCAAGCACATCTCTTTGGATCCTGATTTAAAGCAGCTGGTGATGTTTTTCTATCTTTGTACTTGTTTTACCTTGTAATTCATCTCATTTTATTTCTTCTGGCTCGCATCAAAAATCTGGCATAGGATTTACCCTTTTTAGGTACCCTATGTTTCTGCTCTCCTTGCCTTCAATGTTTTCTGCTATATGTGTTATCCGAGGATTGATTTTAGTTAATTTAACTAGCGTAGCGGGCTGATATATTGCTAACTGATGTATGAATTAATGGAATTTGTCTTTAGATGTTCTTGTTAGGATTTAATTGAATGAATTGGGAACACTAGGAGGTCTAGAACTTTGTCTCTATCTCACTAGGATCCTTTTCAATTAATTAAACCCTTCCAAGTTCCCTTAAGCTGTAGGTCGAAGCATTGAGAGTTCAAAGTCTCTCTCTGATCTCAGGTCTTTAACTTTTTGTTCTAAATCTTTAATGTTCCTTGTCTGAAGAGTTTACCTTTTAGGTTTGGATCACAGGTGTTCAAATGGCATGTCTTGTCCCCGGATCTCAATTCTGAAAGGTCACCTTGGAGGTTTTCTTGCCTTTCACTTTCTTTCTACCTTTCATGCCACACTATCATCTTTAAGATCCAATGCTTTAGATGACTAGCCCAACTGAAAGCCTGCATATTGAATAGCAAGTAAACCCTTTCTTGACTCCATTGCGCAATGGTCTTGAATTTTCCCTGAATTATCTCTCCTTTGCCTAGAATCCTCTTAGCTCAACCTTGTCTCATATTGAACCCTTCTTTCTTGATTCCCAACAACCAACCAAAATTCAAACAAACAAGCCTTGTGCCTATAACTAGCATAATATCTCAAACAAAGAGCTTCAAAGACATAAACCTTTGCTCTTATAGATAAATCCCTCTTAGACCCAGGAGGGCTAGATCCTGAGGTCTGAAAGTGGTTATGATGTTGTCTCATCTTTTGGTCTTGCCAACCTGGCCAAAACATGGGAACCCCAACAGATCAACAGCCTTTATTAGGCATGGAATCAAAGAGAACTTGTAGATCAATATCCATTATTGGGCATGGATTCAATCCCAAATGGGATTTTATCTAGTATTAAATCCTCTCGAAACTTGCTACACTTTAGACTTCTTCCTTTATTCTTAAACTGAAAATACCGAACTAGAAATACTACCACTAAAAATGTTCAACTTCTGAGCTTATTTATGCACAACTCCTACATATGTATCCATGTCTGAACTTAATCAGGTGAAGTCAACCTTTCAATGGCACGAATCCAACATATGCATGTTAGACCTAATGCCTCCATACTGTTAAAATTTTAAGATCACAATTAGGAGGTACCATGAAAGTTTTCCAGATACAAATCTTTGCACATACCTATGCATAAATGCTTTTTGTTGACAAAAGAAAGTTTTTGTATATTCAGCTACAAGATCATAGAACTAATGAGACCAATTTTCTACTGCCTCCTTTTCTTGAACATGTTGCTGATGTGGACTTCTTTGAACATGGTAGCTTCCTTCATTGTTTGACTCCTCAGTTTGAGGTTTTATGCAAGAAGATTGATTGTTGTTTTCTGTTGATGACCATTTAGGTCGAAAAGAGAAATATAAGTTTTTTTCCTCATAATGCTTATGTTCTTCATATAATGCCAATTATTGAAAAAAATCTTCCACCGCTTGCAAACAAACCTGAGGAGCTCCACTAGTTTCTCCTCTATTTGCAAAATCATCACAATTATGAAAATTGTAATGATCTTCCAGGCTTTCAACGTGTAGTTCAGTGGTTGCAAATAATTTTTGACCTGAATATTTAGAATGCTTAAATTCTTGTGTTTTGGCAATACAGGAATCCTCTGACACCTTTTGAAAATCCTTTTTCATCTCTGAATGTACATTCTCTTGTAAAGAAATTCCAATTTTTTCTTGACAAGCCCTCTTGTCTTCAAAAAAGCTTGTTCTTTCAACTAACAGGAAAAATTTCTACAAGCCCACACATTATCTTCGATTTCTTGTTCATAAAGAAACATCAGCTCCAAAGTGAAAGGCTTCTCTCCTTGAGATAAAAGGCCAAGACACTTGAAATATCCCTCAAACAGTATATCATAGCTGCACCTTGAGGTGGTCGAATTTATTTCGACATGTTGAAATAGATTTTTTGAAACCTCCTATTAAACATAGCGATTGATTCATTACTTTTCCTCTGGATAGAATATAACTCCAAAATGTACTTTTCGTACAGCTTGTGCTCACCCCAATATCTAAGAATTTTGTCTTGAAAACTCTACCATGAACTAATTAAACCTTCCTCCAAACACTGAAACGAATCCTGAGCAACCCACTTTAATGAATGAAAAAACATCCTTAAAGCCACATCTTCATAGATAATTTGAAACTTGTCCAGAAAGTATTCAAATACTAGGAGGTGTTTTTCGATTGCCACCTCATCACTTTCTCTAGAAAAACTTGGCAAAAATTTAAAGATTTGTAAAGGATATTGATGAAGAACTATAGGCAACACCAAGGGTTTCAAAATCGCCTTGGTTCCGCACTAGAAATAAGTGTATTGTTTATGAGGTTGAATATTATCACCCAAAGATGATGAATCCTCAACATTATGCCCAGACTGTGACATATTACCTTCAGGAATTGTAATGCAATAGTCATCTTTCCTCTCATATTTAGGAGATAAAGTTGTGTCAAGATCAATAATACAAGCAGAAGAAAAATATTCTTTCTCCAATAAATAATGTACTTTTTGGGCCTTATAATCTTCTGAGAATATAAAGCACGAAACATTCTGTTATGTGGAATTATGGATTACAGATAAAGCATTATTCCCTAAACGTGTTGCTCATTTATAACAATAGATTAAAGACCTTGCAACTACTTTTCCTAACAATAAATAGACACACATAATAGATCAAGAAACTTACTTGGAGTCCAAGCGCTTCCAAGTCTCCTTTTTTCTCTCTTGTTGTAGCTTCAAATCCAAGCTAGATAGCCATAATATTTCCTGCAAGAATGAACACTAAACATCAAAGAGATTTCAATATATAGATGCCTATTCAAGTTATTTAGTTAAATCAATAAAACATGAACCATATACATCAGATAAGAATTCATAATATCAAAGACAGAAGCTTATACAGGTACATATGTGGGAAAGTAAGCAACAATATTTATTAATGGATAGAAGGGGAGGTTACAACTAGTAATTGATTTGATGTCACCATCTCCAGCATCATCCCAGCCTCATAACAATGAACATCTCTCTAGCAGCTTATCACTCAAATCAAATCCTCAATTGAAATTCCAGTAGCATTTCTCTACTCAATTTCTTCCTTCTCAAGTACTAGGATATGTGCTCAATTTATAGATGAGCTAAAGGTAGTTTCACAATCAATGAATTTATAATAGTAGGCAAGACATGTTCCCAAGCTCATAGGTATCAAATGGACACATAGATTAGAAGTTTAACACATATGCACTCTTATAGAAGGCATTGGCCAAGTGGAGATTCCGGAACAATGAGAATTTTTCTCCCAATGGACCAACGCACCCTTGAGTTTCGGGAAGTGCTTTGAAGAGCACCCTTGAATGGAGGTAATTGCATATGCAACGCACTTAGCCCCTAGAGAGACTGCGTTGGTGAGTTCATAGGTGTTATAACATGTACTTCAAATCTTGGAAATCTTGCAATGGAAGTTATGGATGATTTTTTATTGTTCTTTGTCTTAGGGCATGTAGAAATTGAAATGAAAGGGGATGATAGACCTTATTCATTAGTTCTAGGGATGATGTCTAGTTAACCAAGCTATTGGGAATGGTGCCGAAATTGACATATAACAATTTCCCCCTAAAGCATGAAGTCAGAATAATAATAACAATATTTTTTGAATGAGATGCTTTACACTGTGATGGGCTGGAGCTGAAGTAGAGTGGCGACCTACATAAATCTTACAATACATTACATCATGATATATCCTATTGATCACGAATTGCTGAGGGAAGGCATTCCCATGCTCATCACATAAACTATCTAATAACATGTACATAGTTTAGAAAGTCGTCTATATTGGAATGTTTCCCAATACAGACATGCCTATAGATATAGGCCCATGTTTGGATGGTGATCTGTATGTAAGGTCACCGTACAGATGATGTGTACAAAAATCCTGAAATCGCAACCCAGATGGTTGAAACTATATTCAGGGTCTTCTTATCTCGTTCACTCGATCATTCGGGTACAAGTATACCCATGCGAAGATATGATTTGTAGTCGAACATGGTATTACATCATTTGATTACCAGCCAATGATGTGAGTTGTTAACAAACACGAGAGAACCACCATTGATGGCAATGGCCCTCACGGTACTGCAGTACATTTTTCATAAGGCATGAATTGATGATTTGACGTCGAACGGCAAAAAAAATCTTTCAGTCAAAAGTCCGGAAGTGAAGATATTGTCAATGTTGTAACAAGCTTCATGGTATTGGAATATGATGTTTCTAAGTGAACTTGCTGGAAAATGATTTGTCTTCGACAGGAATTCACTTTATTGCAAAACGAGAGTTACTAATTTTGGAGACAAAGGTATGACTTGATATAGCAATGTTCAGGGATGACTGTCTTGAGAATGAAGGTTTATAAGTATTTCAGAAGGATGAGTATTCACTGGATGACTTCTCTTGAACATATCAGCGACACTGAGATGAGTTGGCAACATTGACCCAAAACTGAAGTGAAGGTATGATGAACCATAGGTATGAATGAACCGTCAAGAATATTACCCAACCCAAACAGTCACAATGATGGAGTGAAGTGTCATGTTCAAGAGCAACCTGCAACCGTAAAAAGTTTTGTTCACTTTCCCAAATTTTCCCCAGTCATTTTTCGACCAATACCTCTTTATTTTTTAACAAGCTTGAGGAGGATAACATATGCTTGATCTATAATTCAACCCTTCGGGAGAACAATGTATCCCTATTTAATAATTTAACTAGTGTACTAATGAATGAAACTCGATTCTTGCCATGATCGACAAGCCCATCACTATTTTATGTTTTAACAAGCCTAACAACAGTGACAGGCTGGTCCTTTTTCATATTTAGAGAGTTTAAAAAAGAGGACGAAAGAAAACTCTGTAAGTAATTTTTCGTAAAGTTGTCACTCAGGTCCGAAAAAGTGTAAAATAATATCTGAGAGAACCTCTTTAGTCATGTTTGACGAAGGTATTCCTTTTTCATAAATAATCTATCTCAGTTCGGAAAAGGGTTAAACTTATACTAAGTAGATATCAATTCATTTACTTTTACGAGCTCGAAAAGACAAGTGCTCGACAATCTTTTCACATTTGTTCACATGTTAATTTGGGGGTCTTTCGCTTAGCTGCCAAATGGTGATAAAAGTTTTACCCTTCTTCATTTTTAACAAAGCTTGAAAAATAAGGATAAAATTATATTTTGTGGTCAAATCATTCTTGAAATAAATCTGCATGACTAATTTGTTCATCAATTGTAAAACTTTTTTCATAACAACATCAAATGAATTAAAAAAACCTGTTTCATGATAAAAATAGGATAAAACCATAGTCACAGTAATAAATATTATTTGCAAATAGTAAAATGACTAATAAAAAGAGTTTTACTATTCAAAAAGTTACCATTTTCATTTTGGAGCTCTGAACATGTTTCTTCCGCCGAACTTCAACTGTTAATTGCGTGAAATTGGTAAGAATGTTTTGAATGGCCCCTGCAAGAGCACATGTAGAATGCCCCCTGCAAGAGTAGGTTCCCCCCAAGCTTCATTTCATTCACTTAAGTAGATTACTAGTTACTGATAGCTGAATGGAATGAAGGTTCATTTACGAGATGAGATGCAAGACTCGTCCTAATTAGGAGAGGATTTGTTTCATTTTTTAACGAGCTTGACAAAGGAAAAGAATTATTCTCATGGTATATTTCATTTTTTAACAAGGTTAACACAGTAAAATAACTATCCTCAAAGGCACTTGTTTCATTTTTTAACGAGGTTGATACAAGAAAAAAGAACCATCCTCAAAGGCACTTGTTTCATTTTTTAACGAGGTTGATACAAGAAAAAAAACTATCATCAAAGGCACTTGTTTCATTTTTTAACGAGGTTGATACAAGAAAAAATAACTATCCTCAAAGGCACTTGTTTCATTTTTTAATGAGGTTGACACAAGATAAAAGAACTACCCTCAAAACCTGATTCATTTTTTAACGAGGTTGACATGGGAAAATAACCATCCTCAAAGGCACTTGTTTCATTTTTTAACGAGGTTGACACAAGAAAAAAGAACTACCCTCAAAATCTGATTTATTTTTTAACGAGGTTGACACAAGAAAAGAACTATCCTCAAAACCTGTTTCATTTTTTAACGAGGTTGACACAGTAAAAGAACCATCCTCATTGTGTAGTTGGACTAGTGAGTGTGCACTAGAAAATATGTAGTCTAACAAAGTCATCATTTAAGGAGCTTGATGAGCACCACAAATGATAAGTTATAACATGCGTTGACGGGTCTTCTCCAAGGTTTTCATTGAATTTTGGAATTTCAGAGGGTAATTTATGTGAAATCACTGGCCACCAAGGGGAATAATTGTTGGGATCAACTTAATATTGCACTGAAGATGTGAATAAAGGATCGAGATGTTCAGTACTCATAAGGGAGGAACCAGATAGGATTCCAGATGATGGCATGGGTGAATTCAATGAAAAAACATCGAATATGAAGCAATAGTAGATGTTGTCATAGCTGAAATAGATGGTTCAGTCTGGGATGTTATCTCAGCCATGGTCAAATGACCTAATGTATACCCTATAGAATCTATGGGAACTCAAAGTGAAACAGGATCAACAAAATCAGAGGAATGTGATTGAGGAAAAGACTTGTACAAGTAAAGCTCCTACCAAAAGTGAGTTGGAGTTAAAGGTGTCTCGTCTTGTGGTATTTCTTCAATCAAAAAATACAGGAATAACTTCGGTTGTTCGACTTCAGGATCGATATTTTCTCCACTTAGGGCATATATTTCATTGGTCCTAGGGATGATGTCCAGTTTGACCAATAATAGCTCACCCCTAAAGCATGATGGGATCCATATCAAATTCCAGTTGAACAACGTTGGGTTCGAGAAGTATGGCCTCACTGATTGGAAGGATCGTGACCACGGGTAGCTTGTGAGGACTCTGTCTTGACAACAGTTGATGAACCAAGATTTGTAGAAATAATCTTGTGTCGACTCCATTATATGGGAAGATGATGCTTCACCAAAGATACTGATAGTACTAGTTTAGGTAGAGCGATGTCAACTGCACCAACCAGAAGTGATTTCCGGTGGTAAAGGTGGTTTCAATGCTAATCTACGTGAACGACAGGGAAAGAGATTTCTTCTTCCATAATGACTGATTTATTTTATGACCAAAAATAAATAAACTAAATAAAAGGGTAATGCTAGGAAAAAGGTTTACCAAGAAACTGTGAACTGTAGAATACCTCCTGCCGAACGAAGAACTACGGGCAGACAATATTTCCAAATGATGTGTTTGGTGCATCAAAATTTACAAGGCGGCCGACTCGGTTCACTATGGATGGATAGAAACCTAAATTTGTCCTCCCAAATATACCCGAAGTTACATGGAGGCTCAAGTCTGTATTAGCGCTATCTAATGCGAAACTGCACAGTGAGAGCACCCCTTTATACTTTTCGTACTATAACACCGCTCGATATACCCGAAAATACATGGACGAGCTACGATATACTTACGTATGTGGAGTGAGGTATCACACCCTGAATGTATCGCAGACAATTAACGACAGCTGCTATGTTTTACGACATCAGAACATGTCTCTAACCTAGACCTTCTAAATGTTATCGTTATGTATCCAATGATTTGTTAGGTAAATTGATGTAAATTTTAATTTGATCTTGTTTATCAATTTTCCTTTCAAGGTTCACCGCGATGATGTGATGTAAATTACTAAAATTAAAACTAAAATGATAAGAAAACTTTTCAATTTTAGTTTCTTCAATGAAAATACTAGCTACTAGAGGGAAAGAGCAATTAGTTTTGAGAGCAAACAGCAAAGAGCACAAACTAATTCGCAGCTTTCCTAATTTGTTCCTATGCAAAACACTCAATCCACTATATGCAAATGTAGGTTTTTATTTTCAGTCCCGTTAATGTGAATTCAAAAAGGAAACTATATGCATCAAATCAACAAAAAAAAAT